>CAKAOI010029109.1:0-69416 GCA_916701655.1 Sebastiscus albofasciatus
AAAACCACCCTCCTCAACTGGCAGGGCATAGGCCATGCTGCCTCACCACCAACTGGGCTCCTCCTCCATCTCCTCTCTCCTCCCTCCAATGACTGCCTATGGATAGAAAAGGGCACAAGCCCTGAGCTATCAAACCAGGCTCACGAATTTACGAGTACAACGAACCATACAGTATTGTCTGGGACTTTTGCCGTTCATATTATGGACAAAACATCAACATAGGTATTTTTTTATTTGATGTCTATCATTTATTTCATATTTTTTAAATACATAACTTGCATTGAAAGTTTTGCCATTGACACTGCATTTAAAATCTGGAATAGGTGTCATATTTAGATACATTTATTATTCAGGTTTCAAGGCTCTATCCTGTTAAGCCTGCCATACAGATATACATTTCTTCAAATAAATAATGTTTTATGCAAGACGGGAGGTAGAAATACAGCTCAGTGCCTTAATAAGGGAGTGTATGGGGTGTGCCTGTATCTGTGTGCAGGCTAAGTGTGTATGCGTGTAAATCTTTAAAATTAGGTACATACATATGAGTGTATCCAAAATGTGCCTTTACTGATATGGAGTCATTATCATCACTTAGTGAGCACACCAAAAATACTTTCCAAAGAAAAAAAACTCCAATCTGACACAAATATTACTTTAAAATCCAGTATTCAGAGCTGCCAGACCCATCATATGTTCACTGTCAGCAGCCCAAGACTTTTTTTTTCTCATTTACCGCCCGTCCACCACTCCTGCAAGTCCAAAGAGAACCGTGTGAACACACAGTGTGAAGCCCAACCTCATTACAAATTAGTCTGTACATTTATTGCAAGAGACTCTTCATGTCATCAGAGTCACAGTGCAATTTACACCTCTTATCTTACAGGATCCAGCCTCGTTAGCCAGTGTCATAGATATGCCTGTGCACTTGAAACATTTTCAAACCCTATCAAAATCAAATTAGGATGCAGAGGCATATCTGGAGCCATCTGGCAGAAAACTTTGGGATCACTGCGCATCTTCGACTCGCTGACCTTCCCCTTCAGCTATCTATAAACACAAACACATTTCAAGTGGCTACTATCATAGGTCTCGGGTGCGAGAGGGAAAAAAGTAAGAAGCATTGTCAAAAACATGCAGATAAAGACATTCTGAGGACATGTTACGTAGTTACAACAGACGGTCAGGGTTGAATGCACAAGGTTCCTGCTGTATTCGGGAGGCTGTAGCAAAACATGCACATATGCAAATCAAACCACCGTGTCCAGGGGCCACCCACAGAAAATACATTTCAAACGCTTAGCATGTGTCTGTGGCGTGCATTATGATGTCAATGTTAAAAATGCTGGCTGCCTTTTTTTTGAAGGCCAGTGTGGAGGTGGAAAAAACGTGGAGAAAGTGGAAATTGCAAAAAGAAAAAAGACAAAATTAGCAACTCAAATAATTGTTTTCCATGTGACAGCACTTGTCCTCATGTGCAACCTCATCTGTTTATCTTACATTGTACTCAGCTAACTATATGTTTAGTGAGATGCATTTTTTTTTTTTATCAATGGAAGACAAAATATCATGATCGCTTCACCTGAGCGATCCTGTGGATGAATAGCAATGTACAAAAGGGCCAGAAGCATATTGCAACTTATGTAATAGACTGAATGTACATGTGAGTAAGTGGTTGTTGTAGCATGAATGCTAGTTGAGTTCTGTCTCCAGTCTTAAGGAAAAGATGTCTCCAGATCAGTATTGAGGGAGGTGGAGTGGAGAATACAGCAGAGAAGATGCTTCTGGTTGGTTGTCTTGGATTTATTCTGTTAGAACACGGCCCAGAAATAAGCATCTAGTGACTGTTTCACTGATGTTGAACAGTGAGAGCTCTGGGCTGATGTTCAGAGTGATAAAGAGCACCACTAAATAAGGCCATTAGCACAGTTGGCTTCAGGAAATGGCGGTGACAGAGGAAAAGGACTAGATATCTCCACTAAACTGCCTCCGATTCTCCTTTTCATCAGCCTGCCTTATTTCCTCCCGTCTTCCTTACAACCCTGTCACATCCTGTTTTCCTCCTCCGCCCTCCTCACAGTGCCGACTCTGAGTAGAGAGCTCCCGATGACCCGTGCGGCGGGTGAGGTGCCACTAATCGACGTAGCGACGCAGAGGACGAGGAGCTTAAATCTCCACAGCTGCGCAGGTGGATCCCCTCTGGCGCCAGGCTGCCGTGGTGCCGATTGTGTCGACTGTCGCTATGGGAGTGGTGGTGTCCACGGCGATGAGGGTGATGGGAGTGATGGTTGGGGTATCCTCGGCTGGTGGTCCAAGGGGTCAGGAACACCTGGAGTTTTTCAAGCAAAAATTAAAACGAAGAGCAGATGGCTTTACTCGCAGAAGCACTGAATTATTTTGATGTAGGGACCTGGAGATAAATGGGGGAAATAAATGAATCAGAACTGGTGTCATACTTGTTCCAGAGGAAGGTGGTTGGTGGCAGAGCCCTCAACTCCACTCCTCCTCTTAGGCCCCTGCCCTGTGCTCCCGGCATGCTCGGAGGAGGGCGATAGGTTGCGTTTGGAGCGCTGCAGGAAGCGAGCCACCAGACCCCGAGTCACCTGAAGGAAAAGTAAAAAGATCAGTGAAGGGAAAGATAAAATAAGACCAGGGTTTGCTAAGACATCCATGTATTTTGAGGTGTTTATTGCTTCTCTTTATCCTTGCCAACCCTCCCGATTTTCAAACCTTTTTGTCCTTTACGTTATCTCAATCTGTTTCAGGCACTGTACAGCTTGTATAAGCCCTTCTGTTTCCACCCGGATGTCAATACAGCTACACTTAATGTCGTTTCCCGGCGGAATAGAGCTGCCCGCGACCGTAGATATATTTAGCCTACTTTTTTTATTTAGCCTATTTTGCCTCACATCCCAGCGTGCTGCACCTAAGTTGGGTTAGAAATAACGGGTTTCAGAGTGCAGTGGTGCCGTTGTCACATTGTGAGTGAGAGATGGAGAGAGAAATGGAGAGTACTAAGAGAAAGAAATACTCAAGCTAGGGCAAAAAATAAATGAAAATTGATGAATACTAGTTGATGTGATTCACACAAGTTCACGTCAGAGGAGAGAATTATTTAGTTTTCTTTCCAGAGAATTAAAAGTAAACTTAGAATTAAGCCTATTTAACATAAAAACGTTGTTGCGGTGTACTTATTTTGTTATTTTCATTCTTTAAAAGTCACAAGACTGCAGGAAACAAAGTCTCTGAAACTTTTTTTTCAGGGGGAGGACCCCCAGACACCCTATTTTTTAGTTCTCAAGGATGGCAAGTATGCTTCTCTATCAACTATTTTCAGACTAACCTTCAGGTCTCCTAGGGAACGGTGGCAGTCTTTAGGTAAGTGCAGCGGTGAGGTGGGCGGAGGTTTGGAGGGGACCTGCACCCCCGCGGCCGCTGACTTCATGCTGCCTTTCCTTGGCAGAGCTGCAGCAGGAGGCAAAGAGGTGCGGGGCAACAGACACGCCTCAGAGGACGGACCTGTGAGAGATGGAGTCAGAAAAAAAAGAGAAAGATGTTGGCCCTCATTCATCAAGTTAATGTTACGACACAAAATTAGTCTAGGGGGAGTGGGGAGTAACATAAAACTAGATGAAGAATATCAGTTTGCACATTTTCTCATCCTTTTATTGCCAGACACAGAAGTTTAACTTGAACTTCGGGTGGAGCCGAAATAACAAACTAACCAGGCCTGACTAGGAATAAAAACACAATACAGAAAAAGTTACAATGCTAAACCTAACTCCCTAAAAAAGGGGAAAGAGAAGTTGAAATTGAATCTGTTACTACTTTCTTACAACATCTTACACAAGAGCTCAGAATACACAAACACTGTAAACTGGGTGTAAGCCATAGACTGCATATAAAGATGCCTTATCTGGGGCCAGCCACCAGGGGGCGATCGAGATGTTTTGGCTTCATTTTTGGGGAGCTGTTATGTCGTCCATCTTTATAAACAGTCTATAAGCAGCAGAAAATGGCCAAGACGCCAAGAAGTGCTACATCTGATCTTGATCTGTATTTAAGAATTTGATCTCTGTCAGCTGTAAGATACATCTCTGCTTATACTGTATATCTGCACAGTATAGTATAGAACACTATTGGGATTACACTGTCCTCATGCTCTGCAAGAAGGAATAAGAGCATATGATTTTGTGTTGAAATGTGATGGCCATAAAGATACCATAAAGTACAAATTAGGCTACTTAAAACTCAAAGATTCAGGTTCATGTTGTACAATAAGCACAGCAACCACTGCAGAAGCGCAACACTCATAAATGAGGATGTGTCATTTGAAAATAATGTAAATGAGGAACGAGTGAGGCACATTATTGTTTCCACAACACAATCTAATTTAACAATCTGCAATCAAATCACTGCTAATTTAGATGTTGCTGAAGAGTTTCATAAATCACATGTGCACGGGGACAGATCTGCATGTCTCCTCCGCTGTTTATATCTGCGCTAGTTTCTAAGAGGGTTTTGATAAATGACGTCCATTAGGTGCAAATGTGTTGAATTGTATCTCATCTAAACAACTTAGAAGTGTTTTCTTTTGGGCTTTTTTTGCCTTTAATTGGACACTGTAATGTGAAAAGAGACAGAAAGGAAGAGAGAGGCCGGTGGTGACGTAAAACAAAGATTTGAACCCAGGATGTTATGAGATTTAGACAACATAAAGATGTAGATAGAAGCTCTTACCTGTGTCTATAGATACTTTGCTGCCTACAGAGCCAAAGTCAACTAGAGAAGAGGAGACACAAGGACAGGTTATCTATTGAAATAGTAATGTAGGAGATATGCTCCTTTTAGTGTCTGACATACCTGTATCAGTCGAGGAGCCGAGGCCTGGCTCGCTGTGTGACCTTACAAGACATAGGAGCCCTTCACTGTTCCTTCTTACACCCTCTCCATCCTTCCCACCCTTCCCAGCCGCTCGTCGAAGGTGCAATGGTGTCCCCGGGATGGGCGGCCCATTACCCTGACCAGCGCTCTGCTCAATGGCAGCTGAGGAGGATGAAATGGGAGGAGCAGAGGAGGTTGGGGTAGCTCCTTGGCTTGAGAGAGTGGAGGGGTGGATTCGAAACTCTGGGATGGAGGATCGCTGTGGAGAGGTGGATTTCCCTATTGCCTCCAGCTGGGAACAGCTACTAGCCATCATAGCCTGGCGACGCAATACTGGAGACCTGCAGGATAAAACAAAAATAACACCATCTAACTGTCGAGCTCTTACATTATTAAATTGTGTCTGTGTGTGTGTGTGTGTTTGTCTTTACCTGTATGTGGTGGTCGCTGTGCTGGGCGAAGAGCAGGAGTTGGACCTCTCTCCTCTGATGAAGCGCCGGGCTCTCGGCCCTCCTGCCAGAGGACTCTCTGGCGTCTGAGACGGGGGACCGCGAAAGCTGATGTACTCCCCACAGTCTACTCCATCTCCCCCCTCAGCGACGTTCCTGTTGCCCCTATCCCCATGGGTCCTCAGCCCGACCTCCATCAGACAGGAGTCCTCAGAGGGGGAGGAATCATCGGGGATGTCCACGATCTCTGACATCAACAGAGATCCACTGTCCATGGACACTAGGGGAGTAAGAAAATATCGATACACTTGAGTATCGCGATATTATGTTTGGTGATACTGTATTGATTCTCAAAACCCCCCCCAAAAAACTCAGTTTTTAATTGATTATTTACATGCAAAGATTCGTGACCTGATTCTGTGACAAGAGCATCTCAAAATTCCCAAATTTCCTTTCAGCACAATTGTTGACATTTTAAAGGTGCAGTGTGTAGGATTTGGCGGCATCTAGTGGTGTGGTTTCAGATTGCAACCAACTGAGTACCCCTCCGCTCACTCCTCCCTTTCCAAGACTGCGGTAACCTGAGCCGCCGAGTGCAAAACCGTGGTAACACCGTTCACCTCGCTTAGAGGCCATCCTTATCATAATAACACTACTTTAAGAGCAACGGAAGTCAGACGGCGGCTGGCGGTACCACGGTTTTGCACTCTGCGGCTCACGTTACCGCAGTTTCACAAGTGTGTCTGAGAACTACGGTGTTCTTCAGGTAACGTAAAAACGCGAAAGGCTCTTTCTAGCACCAGTGTTTGGTTTGTCTGTTCTGGGCTACTGTAGAAACATGGTGGAGCAACATAGAGGACTCCGTGAAGAGGACCTGCTCCCTATGTAGATATGAAGGGCTCATTCCAAGCTAACGAAAACACAACGATTCTTAGTTTCAGGTGATTATACACTAATGAAAACATAGTTGTACATATTATATTATATTTCTGCTAATAGATCCCCCAAAATGTTACACACTGTTCCTTTAAAACTCCACATCCTCTCACCTTCTCCGCTGAAGGCAGTAGAAGTTCCTCTCTCTCCAGACAGCTCAGTGCCGTTGGGGTCAAACACTGTTGCCTTGACAGTCAAAATAGATAAGGATCAGCATAAGACATCACACATAACACACACACACACACACACACACACACACACACACACACACACACACACACACACACACACACATCCTCACCTGGCTTGCAGCTCTTTGTCCCATCACAGCTTCATAAGGAGGGGGGCAGTCAGTGGGGTAGAGAGGAACAGGGCTCTCCATGGAGCCGTTATAGGTGATGCTGGACGTTAACACAAAAATATTAAACAATCATTTTCTTGTACACTCTGTACAATGAGTGTGTGTTCTAATCACATGCATAGCCATCACATACTGCACACAAGTGGTGTATAATAATAATACGTGTGGTACCTCTGAGCGTCTGTTTCAGAGCTGCATGTGTACTCAGGAGGATAGTAGGGGGGCGGAGGGATGGGTGGGACAAACTCCTCAAAGTCCATGATGTTGGTCAGGAAGGCGTCCTGAGGAGTGGTGCATTCTGGGTTGACTGAACGAGAGCGGTGTGGGGCCAGCTAGGTAAGGAAGATGGGAAACACATCAAGATCATACGACACATTGATGTAATGGGATACTACATTTGTTGATGTAAGTCTGTTCTCTAATATGCAGCTGTGTAGTTTACTGCTGAGTAAAAAAAAGCCAGTCTGGTGAATGTAAAATGTGCTGCGTCTGTACTCACCAGGTGCACAAGGTCCAGGGAGAATATGTGGATACTGCAGGTCACAGTGGACAGAGTACAGATGATGGTGGAGAGGATGCTGAGACCGCATGCACTGAACAAAAGGTCCTTTAGAGAAATAAGCATTCAGAAAATCAAAATCTGACATAAGCATAACATAAAAGGCAATTTATTGGTGGGAATATGTTGTATTTATATGATAGATTTACAATTTTTCAATTGTCAGGTGCCCATAAAAACACTGAAACAGGTTTTGTTTTTCCCTGGACAGTGATATCTTATAACAAAGAGATTGAATTTTGTACTAAAAACACTATAACTTTGGAAGATATCCACTTTATTCGTCTAACTCAGCTGGCGGAAGTTTCATATTAGTGTCAGATAAACTTTTGAATAAATTTTTTTTGCGCAAAAACAAGAACTTTGCCCTCTATCACTTACATTGCACATTAGGGATCTTTAAGTGGCCAGTATGAACATGAGGAATGATTACAGCAAGAAAAACCTGTTTCAATGTGGGCACCTAATCTCTATAAACAAAGGGTAGGAAACTTATTGACATCGGAAGCGTTCTGGTGTCTGTTTGTAGTCCGAGTAGTATTGACTAATCACGTCTGAGCAGGCTTTAATTGAATGCAGGTCCATGTGGCGAGCAAAAGAGGCGGAACGCATTGGCTGAAATGCAATCTGGGAACCCACCGACTATCGTCTGACAATAATGTACATTTTTATTGGTTTAAAATCATCTTGTAAACTGGCTGCTTTTGAAACAATCCGGTTATACACAACATCTCTCAATTCCAACTCCAGTCTCGCATCTCAAGTTGCTAATTGGACTGTAAACAATGAAGGAGGTCTTGGCCTGGATATCCACTGGCTGCATCGGAACCACAGAATTATATTTATCTATTTATCTGCCGTCAGACCGATAGCCGATGGATTAGTGGGCACCTGACTATTATTTTAAGACAGTCTTGATTAAATTGTGGATCTCTCCTTTAATGGTTAACCTGGGTGATAAAATCACCAGTACAGAGACACATCCTACCCACCTTCAGCTGATGCCTGACTGAGTGACAGTCAGCGTTCAGGTAGAGGACCAGGGTCTCCTCTTCTGTGATGGAGCAGGAGTGAGTGGGCGCGCAACACACACACAGCCCATTCTCCACCTACACACACATTCCCACACACACAGAAGACTGGTGTGAAGCACTGAACTGCACACTAAAAAAACATATTCACAATTATTCCTGACACGTTCCCCAAATGCATCTAGGACAATTCAGCACGAGGCAGCAGAACACAACACTTGCATATTGTTGTGTACCTGGCAGGTGAGCATAGACTTGACCATCTGTGCGTTCTGACAGGAGAGCATGGAGCCGGCCAGACTGAGGATCACACACACTGCAGACAGCAGCATGAACAGTGACACCTGTGGGGGAGAACACAGAGCCATGTTTGGATTTGGAGCAAGGTGTCACAACTTGTGCCATGGAGAGCTGAGAGTTTTATTCTTCCGGCCTAAGACTGTGCCAGGTTTATTTCACTGATAAACAGACCTTCAGCCAGAGAGGAGGAACTAATCAGTGAAGTGTCTGGATTGGTTTTTGGATGGACACTTTTCTGCCCTCCATGTCATGGCCAGATAAACCACCCCCACATGTGCTGTGTTACTTTGTAATTTTACTGAATTAATACATGACAATGCATAATATAAGCTCAGACTAAAATAGTATTGTATTTATGTAAAGATATACAAACATGTTTATAAGAACACTTTGACACAGGATCCCTTACAGGGCTGACCTGAATGCTTCAAAGACACCGTTGTCATGGTAATTGATCTGCAAATCAGTATTTCATTTTTTTTATAATATCTCTCTCTCTCCCTATATATATATATACAGTATAAGTATGTAATAATAATGCATAAATCCCCAAATAGCCCATGAAATAAGGAATAATCCCACAACATTACTCATTATTCATATTCAACATGAATTATTATTTGTTATTCTCAAACGGATATCGCTGTTTGTTGTGTGTAGAGGTGTGTGTGTGTGCACAGTATTGTGGCAGCGGCACTGAAACAAGGGAGATGGAGACAGACAGACGCAAAGCTTCGAATATCTTTGAATATTTCTCACTGAAGTTTCAAAGCCTAAAAAAATGGTATTCGGGACAGCCCTAAAAATGCAGGAGCCACTTTATGTCTCTTTCACTTTTCAACTGCTGGTTCCAAAGCCAAGAATAAACTTTGACCCTCAACTTTTAAGCCAACATGGAGGAGAAGTCCTTTAAGTGCTCAGAAAATAATAGAAATTTGACCATGTACAATTTCATGACAACTCCATCTACTGATGAAGATCATGTGATATAATTGAACGCTCTAGAGTAGCTACTAAAGGGACCTTGTGGCACTAATTTGAAATTAATTAAATAACCATAACCTGGTTGGCACAACTGGGGTTTTTTGGGCCCATGTAGGTATTGGGGATCTCTTAACCCTGTTGGTAATCCAGCATTGGCACAGTTTTACAGCTATACAGCTAAGAGACTTGAATATACATACCACCAACGTCAGAGGTCTCCTCCATGAGATTATTCCAACTATCCCTGATGCCACCACCTGCAAACAGACACCACACACATCAGAAAACACACCCTTGCTGTAATGCTGTATGTTTCCAGTCAGATTTACACTTACAAAGAAGCCAGCCCAGAATGGACAGGACTGCCTGACGCGGGCTGAGGAGGTGAAGGCCATGCTGGTGAAAGAGAAGGCCAGGACCATGGCCCCCAGGCCCAGGTGGCACAGGCCCAGGTACAGGAGCAGCCGGGCCCCGCCGGGCCCCCGGCCCGACATGCCCCTGCGGCTGTCTGACCAGCCTCGAGACCCCGAGGCCGAAGCGACGCTGCTGGAGTCTGACGGCGAAGGCATGTCAGGCTCGTCGGTGTGGGTGTCTGTGGAGGATGCTGGGAGATGCTTTACTCTGGGTTCATAAAACAAAAAGTTCAGCTGTGTGGGCAGAAGTGCAGGCGAGTAGAAGAGGGAGAGACATTTAATAAATGCTGGCTCCAGAGCTCCACTCTGTCACAATTATGCACCAAGCTCCCCACTGGCAGGTGCCATAGGTTCTGCGCAATGCCCCATGGTGCGCACTGTAGTCCAGTGAGTGAGTCCAAGAACTCTGTCAGCAGAAAGTTGAGAATTGAGCAGCCACTACACACTCACAGCCACCGTACTCACCTCTCTTGACGTTTCAGCCATGAAGATAGCTTCAGTCAATACAGTGTCTCTGTCAGCCCATGCAGTTCACAGGCCACTATAGAGTCTATACCAGTCTCTGATTAAAACACAATCAAAATGGGGCTATAGTTTAGACATCATTGTTACACTCATTTGCTTTTTTTGCTGCTCCATCATCTGCCTTCCACCTCTCCCTCCTCTCTCGCCAGTGGCATTGCGGTAACTGGAGACCCGAGCAGCAGGCCGCAGATTTTTTTTAAAGCATCCCAAAGAAAGCAGCTTTTTCGCCCCCAGCAGAGAGAGATGACATGAGCCGGTCAGTCCGTGTGTCCAATCAGGAGGAGCAACATCCGAACATGTGCGCTCCCCCCCCCTCCTGTTAACCTTATGTCAGGTCCTCATCCTGTCACGGAAGAGATGATGAAGACGGTGTAGCAGATCACAGCAACCAAGATCACATCGGTACTAATTAGCTCGACGTGAACAGGAAATAAATATCCTCCATCGATTTTCAAACTGCACCAAAAATAGCAGCCAGGCTGGAATTAGCCTCTTATTTCCTCGCAGGGTTTCGATCTTTGACAACTCCACCTCGGGGGTTTTGCGGTGGTCCACACACGCACCTAGACCCTCCTCCTCCTCCTCCTCCTCTTCCTCCTCCTCTTCCCTCCCTGCAGTCACGCGGGCATCCCGTTCAGCCCGTGTGTTTGTGTGTGTGTGTTATGTATCCCGGACGTTTACCTCACTGCCTCCCACCAGACGTCACATGAACATAACAACATCGCCTACCTATGTCCGGGATAGCATCTTTAAATCCATCCAGGTTGATTAGTGATTCTTCTTCTTTTTAATTGGCTCCCATCCCTCCCTCCTCTGCCCTCACGCCTCTGATCCTCGGTACAGCTCTCCGGCAGCACTGGGAGAGAGCAATGTATCGTGTTTTTGCAAACCGAAACCTGCCCCAGCGTGATGACAAGGCACGCAGTAAACGTGCAGGCCAGACTTGAAGATGCGGCAGAGCGTCGTGGTGCTGATGCTGGAGAGGAGGGGCGGTTGCCTAGCGACAGGCTCCAGCTCCTGCTGCTGCAGCAACGAGGAGGAGAAACTATCACTGTGTTGGGAGGATAGAGGTTAAAAAGAAGGCAACGGGGGTCCTAGTAGTGAGAATGGGTGTCCCATACAGATGCCTGGTCTAATTTAAGCCTGTATTAACCAACACTGTGTCAACAGACATTATTTCCTTTAGTGTCCTTGAGACACAAAGCCACTGTCTGCTCTTTAGCTGTAAGCTGCCTAACTATCTTCATTATTTTGGTCTTTAAACCTGCAGTAGGCAGTATATTTTTGGCATCATTGAGCAAAAATTCCATAATAACCTTTCGGCATATTGTAATTCAAGTGTTCTGAGAGAAAACTAGACTTCTGCACCTCCTCATGGCTCTTCTTTCAGGCTTTAAAACAAATCAGCAGTAAAAGGATAACAATATGTCATCATTTCCAACTTTTCAAATATGAGGATTTGATGCTTTTCTTTATGATCTTAACAACAAATTGAATAATTGGACTCTGGGTAATAATAATGGCAGTTGTTTATTATTTTGTGACACTCTTATAGATTAAACAATTAATAGGTTTATCAAGAATGTAGTTGACAGATTAATCGGAAGGAAGCGATAGTTGGTGGTATGAATAGTTAATTTCCTTGATGACAGAACGATAAATGCATGAATGTATAGGATGATTTAAAATGCGGGTATAGGCAGTATATTTTTGGCATCATTGGGCAAAAAATCTGTAATGACCTTTCAGCATATTGTAATTCAAGTGTTCTGAGAGAAAACTAGACTTCTGCACCTCCTCATGGCTGTTTTCAGGCTTTAAAAAAAATCTAGTCCGTGACGGGAGACTTTGGTAAATCACAGGTCTTTTCAGAGAGAGAACGTTCCAATTGGCTGTTTTATCAATGGAGGCAGCTATCAATCAATCACGAACTCCGATCAAATGGTCAAACTAGGCAGCGCTGATCAAATATGATTTATATTTACTGTAATGCCTATTTCTCGCCACAAATCAGAAACATCTTGTAGTGTACTGTTTAGCTGTAAAATGAGAAAGTTTGCTGCGGCTGGTGGGCGGTGCTTGGTATTTCCTCAACTGATCTCAACATGGCTGCCGGTTTACGTTTTATAAAAATAACTTTCTTTAATCACATTTGCTCCATTTCTACCCACTGCTGCTTTAGGTATGACAGTAATGAACCTGAGTGGTTAAACAGCCACAAATGGCTACAACCACTCTGAGTCTGGCATTGATGAAGATTTTCTTAAAGATCTAGTTATTGTTATTACTGTTTTGTTTGATTTTATGATGTCTTGATACACTGCTGCATGTTTTTAACTGGGCCTGTAAAGTGTCCTTGAGTGCTTTGAAAGGCACCTATAAATAAAACGCGCTATTATTATTATTACAAAATAACAAGTACATTTCTAAAACAGATCATAGCAATGACGAGAAGTTGTACAAAATAATACAAAAACACATACACATCTGCGTTTCCTTCCTTTTTTCCTATTAAAGGGTGTTTTGGGGTGTTTTTCCTTATCCAAATTGAAAAAAAAGTCATTTGTAATTTTGGGCTGTATAAATAAAATTGACTTGCCAACAAACAGTTTCAAACTACAACACACTCACTGTGTTTTATTGTTTAGCATCTTTATTCATCAAGTGGCAGGTCTGTAAACTACATACAAAGTCTTGTGGCAGGTCTAAAAAGACACGTAATGTGACAGAAATGCATAAAAAGCAGATAGAGGATATACAGCATGTCTGTCCGGATCAGATGAGCACCTTTAATCAGAGTCATTCTGAATGAGCTGAAATTGCCTGAACAGGGAAACTGTCTTGTCAGATGTAGCTAATGTGTGGTAAAGTGTTTAGTAAGAGATTAACCAGGCACTTCAGATAAAAGGCACTAAATCAATTCAAAGTGAGGGACACGTGAGCACTGCTGCCTCCCTCACATCCTGTCCATTCACTTGCTTTATCCATCTTTCTTTCATCCCCTGCTCATCTTCTCATATTGCACTTATCTCTGCTCCTATCGTCCACTTTCTCAATCCATTCATCTGCTAAAACAAAGCTTGTTTACCACCACTGTTTGTTTCAGACTAAACTCCATCGACTTGTTTAATTCATTAACGTGAGGAGCATGTTTTCATAACTTCTCATAGGATGTCCTATACTATAGACTCAGGGTTTTATGTTAAATGGCATCTGTTGCTGTAGATTCTGTTGAATGAATTAAAATACTGCACATAATGGAAATATTTCAGCAATTCTCAAAAGAAAAGCACAACATAAATATAGAAAAGTTGACAACATCTAATCATGTTCAGTCTATGAAATCTCTGCAATGTATTTATGGTCCACTAAAATAAGGTGAAACAAGAAACTAGAAGGTAACCCAAAAATTGCATAAAAACTCTCGTGAGAATGGCTGCCTGACGACCGAACCTAACCTTAACCATTCAAGGTCAATGCCCAACCTTAAAGGTGCTCTATATGATATCCAGAGCATTAATATAGCAACAAACAACTATTGTCTATGTAAAGATATAGAGGAGTAATGTCTACCTGAGCAGAGAATGAAGATGCTCTCCCTCTGTGTGTGTTGTAGTTCGAGCTTCTCCGTGCTTTGTTGACGTTGCCGGGCCGGCCGCACATGCTTTTGATGTATGTTCGTGCATATGAGCGTGCCCAACTGGCTAGTTCACGGCCGCCATTCTGCATTGCTCTCGTAGGGCAGTTCCAGCTGATAACGCCATCGTGAACCACGGCGCTGTCGTGGAAGCGTACCCTCCGGTTAGTTCGTTCAGCATTGTTGCTGTTGTTTTCATGTAAGCTATGTTGAGAGCCGTGCAGAGGCAATAGAAATGCTACCAATCTTGCATTTAGAATGTTTAACCATTCGAGGTCAATGCCTAACTATAACCATCTCGCAAGGGTTTCGCAACTTGTGGGTTACCTTCTAGACACGACCACAAATCATTGAATTTCACACAGTGAACTGACAAAACTGAAAGTGCATTGTTAACCAAATATGTTTTAGGGCTTATTAATCAATTTAACAATTCAGGAGAGTGTTTGCAACATGAAAATGTCCTAAGAAATGTCTTGTAACCTTCATGTTATAACAAAATGTTGGACGCAAATATCAAGAAACAAAAAAATAAAATACATTTACCAATTCTGTCCAGTATTTAAACCATCAAACAGAATCTATGAGATGCCTGACCAGAAGCCTACTGTATGCACACTGTAAGTGAATCAAAACACTTTCCATAACACTCTTCCACTGCCCCTAAAAGCTACTACTGTATGTGCTCACACATTTTTTTTTTTTTGCATAGCTACCCAGTTTGACAAACACAGTTTTTTAAAGACAGTAAGCAGTGCTGTTGGAGGGATGATAATGTGGTGACACGCCAGAGAAATACAAGGCGGAAATAGAAATGTACAGCTTTACAAAACATGGTGGGAACGGCTTGATGAAATGCTGCGTCATCTCTTTGGAGTCATCTAGGACCCCCACTCATGACAATAACACTATCACAGGAGATGTGGCAGAAGATATGTTTGGTGGGGAATACAGGCACAATCACCTCAACAACATTTCAGTACAAAGGGTTTTTTTTCTGGCAAAGTATGCTTTTGGGGAACAAAAATAGTTTGGGTGTAAAATCTCCTGTATGTATTTGATATTTGAGCCCACCAGAGGGAGACAGAAAACCTGCTGTACTAGTTCTCCTCAGTAATACTGATGTGCTCTTAAACTTGTATGGCGCTTTCTTACGTCTGCTGGCCAGCGTCATATCTATAGAAGGACACATTTGGAAGATTTTTTCTCTGTACCGCTCGTGATTTTCACCTCTCGGCCTGTGGGACCCTGTCACACAAGGAAATAGAGACAAAGAGAGGGAATTACAGACACATCTAGTATATTATAAAGTATTGTATTCAGGGAGGAACAAATGCTTCAGTTTGGAATTATTCGGTATAACTTACTGGTTTCTTGCTGGATTTCTGTAGTATGTCGTGTGCCAAAGACAGAAAAGACTAAAGGAAACATAGAAGGTGAAAAGAGTGAGAGAAAATGAAAGTTAAGTCTGCAGCATTTGTAGCATATTACCACATCATAACAAAACACGCTCATAAGCTACAGTTTAATGAGGTATGAAGACACTGCTTTATCAATCTTAGTGGTTACGTTCCAGCTCACCTCGTCCACGTTAATGCTGGACTTTGCACTGGTCTCAAAGAACCTGATGCCGTGATCTTTTGCCAGCTGTAAACAACGGACAGAGCAGATTACAGTAGGTCAGGATGTGGCTAATAATCACTTCCTGCTTCTTATCTTAAGTAAATGTGAAGCGGAGACGTCTAAAACTTGTGTGACACACTCAATCCCTTCCTCAAACAATCACTCAACTCTTAAATTTACAAAATGGAAAAAGTCAACAAGTCATCATTTCTATTGCCTCTTTGACACAATGCAGCCTTTGACTGTCACCACTCCGTCACACCACACCACTGTTAATGTAACAGCAATAAAAAATAATACAACACACATGGAATAGTTAGGGTCATCTCACCTTTTCTCCTGTCTCCCTGGAAACTTTCCGCTTTGCTTCGATGTCGCACTTATTGCCTAGTAACATTCGATTCACCCCAGCTGATGCATTCTGGGAAAGCAGGAATGCAGTTAATTGATTAGTTGAGTTCTTGTCAACAAGAAAGTTTGCTTAGCGGAGGGTATATTCAAGAAGAGATTAAAGTGAAGGAAAGCAGAGCAAGCATCTTTACATCACGTCTGAACTGAACAACCAGAACGAGCTGATCTGCAGGAAAACTGTCTCTATGTTTAAGACCAGGATGTCCTCAATGAAATGATAAGAGACAATGATTCATTCAATTAAATAGGGCAAGTGGGTTCTGGCATTGAGCCTGGCCATTTAATAAAGATCTAGGACGGATACATTTGTATATTTTGCTTCAGTTTTGCTAAGACTTTAGGTATTTGGCATACAGCTAACTATATAAGTCCAACCCTAGCCTTCAGGCAGTTACAGATGAGGAGTCCAGAACATTTTCACCGCCACTAAGAGATCAAGCTGCAAAAAAACTCACTGTTAAGAGATTGTTAACAAACTAAATGGGAGAAAACAGTAAACCAAATGGACACCTTAAAGGACCAGTGTGTAACATTCCGGCAGATCTATTAGCGTAAATGAAATATAATATTCATTCATGTTTTCATCAGTGTAATGAATCACCTGAAACTAAGAATCGTTGACCCCAACGGCACTGAGCTGTCTGGAGAGAGAGGAACTTCTACTGCCTTCAGCGGAGAAGGTGAGAGGATGTGGAGTTCTAAAGGAACAGTGTGTAACATTTTGGGGGATCTATTAGCAGAAATAGAATATAATATGTATAACTATGTTTTCATTAGTGTATAATCACCTGAAACTAAGATTCGTTGTGTTTTCGTTCGCTTAGAATGAGTCGTTCATATCTACATAGGGAGCGGGTCCTCTTCACGGAGTCTGCCGTTTTGCTCCGCCATGTTTCTACAGTAGCCCAGAACGGACAAACCAAACACTGACTCTAGAGAGAGCCTTTCACGTTTTCATGTTACTTGAAGGCCACCGTAGTTCTCCGACACGCTTGTGAAACTGCGGTAACGTGAGCCGCAGAGTGCAAAACGGTGGTACTGCCAGCCGCTGTCTGACCTCCGTTACTCCTAAAGTAGTGTTATTATGGTAAGGATGGCATCTGAGAGAGGTGGACGGCCTTACCACGGTTTTGCGCTCGGCAGTGCATATTACCTCAGTTTTGGAAAAGGAGGAGTAAGCGGAGGGGTACTCAGTTGGTTGCAATCTGCAACCACACCACTAAATACTGCCAAATCCTACACACTGTACCTTTAAACCAAAATGCACAATGGACTAACACTTATCAAGTTTGCACCATAAACAGAAGGACTAGAATATTGCTCTACTCAGTAAGAACAAAACTAATGCATGATACTCTCAAAATGTGCATTCAAACAAGTAGACAAAGTCTGTAGTTTTGACCAAAGCCCCAGAATGCCCCTACACACATTAGTAAACCCCCAGGAGGAAGCAACACAAACCAAACCGTGCCAAATTACCGCAAAGCCTAGACTTCATCTTACCAACATGGTAAATTTGATTCTGGCCAAGAGATTAGAGACAATTATTTAATGTGATTTTAAATAGAATATTTTAGGTTTAGGACTGCTATTCAAACAAATCAAGACATTTAAAGACATCGCCTTGAGCTCTGGGAATTTACACTGTGGATTCTTCATAATATTCTGACATTTTATAGACAAAGCAATTAATGACTTAATTGAGAAAATGACCAGAGAAGAAGATTAATTGATAATGGAAATAACAGTTAGTTTCAGCCTTAATGTGTTCAGTAGAAAGAAGTTCCAGTGACAACTAGGGGCTGTGATTTAGGAGAACTGACCCTTTAAAACCTCCAGTTGTGTAATGACCCTGCTCTGCTGTCGTTGCAGCAGCGAGTAAAGGCCCGCCCCGTACTCATGACTAATATGCATCCAACTGACTAAGCACTAGTTTTCTAAGTATTTCCTTGTTATTTTTGCCACGACTGAGTGGAAGCAGCCTCACTTCTTTAATGCTCTTCATCCAGTTCTGGATGTTCTCGAAGGACTTCTCGTCTGTGATGTCGTACACCAGGATGATGCCCTGACACGGAGACAAAAGAGAGGGAGTCAGTCAAAGGTACAGAGCGAGCACAAAAGGCAACAGTGATGTCAGCCACGATTATCCAGTCTGCTTGTTCTGCAGGCGTCCTGTGCTCACCATGGCTCCTCTGTAGTAAGCTGTCGTAATGGTCTTGAACCTCTCCTGTCCTGCTGTGTCCCTGCACAAAGCACACACACACACACACACACAGTCAGGCATGCACATCTTTAAAATACAACCGTCAAAATAAAGTTGAAGCTGCAGGACGACGTTGCATTTCACACTGCTATAGCACGCTGAATTCATGTTGCTTGTTTATCCATGAAGTACATGTACATGAAGTGACTCTCTGTGTGTGATGGATACTTGCACAATAAACCATCTGTCATATAAAGTCCTGATTTGCAGAACAGAACAGGACGGGAGGGAGGTTCCTCTTTCCTCTCAGGAAAAATGAGCCAGAGAAAAAACAACACAGAACATTTCCAGACAAGCAACCAACTGTCATCTCTCACCAGACTTGTAGTTTCACTTTCTTCCCATCAACTTCAATGGTTTTTACTTTAAAGTCGATGCCTTTAGAAAGAGCAGAGGGGACAAAGAATGAGTTAAATACCTCAGATATGAACTAGAAACACACACACACACACACACACACGTTACAGCATACAGTATATAGGTCACCCTCACATGGGTGGAGACTAACTCATGGTGATTTTGACCCCCTTGGTGCACTCCCATCCACAAACACAGACCTACAAGACAAATATTGAGTTTTTTCTCTCTGCTGGATGGACAAGCTGACAGACAGCGAGGGAGGCAGAGGAAGAAGAGGGGGGTTATCCTGTGAAAAAAACAAACTGTGCATGCCAGAAAGCCAACCATTCTTCTGGGAACGTGGAGATGGTAAAAAGAGATAGGAATGAGGGTGGGTGGACCCTCTGAGAGCCAAGTGAGAGGAATGAGATCTGAGGGAGAGATGGGGGGAGAGAGGAAGAGAGACATATTCAACTAGAGGAAAAAAATGATAAGAGACAGAATGAAAAAAAAGAAATGAGAGAGCATGGACTAGTTCAGACATGAAAAGCAGGTCTGGGAAACCAGTTTGTACAGCATCACATATAAGAGGAAGAAGGAAAATGTCAGCAAATGTTTGCTCTATAACTTTCAGAGAAGCTGGTAACAGTCACACATTACACCATAACAAACGTACCGATGGTGGAAATGTACGTGGAGTTGAAATTGTCCTCAGCAAAGCGGATGATCAGACATGTTTTGCCCACTCCGCTGTCTCCGATGAGCAACAGTTTGTAAAGGAAATCATACTTTTTCGCCATAGCTGGGAGTTGTTTTCTTCACGAGTTAAAAAGCTTCAAGAGGAAAAAGTTTCTCTCTCTGGAAGAACTTAACATCCACTTTTCAAAATCTTGGTTGTTGATGTGTTTAAAATGAAGCAGGCTTTTTTAAAAGTCCATGTAAGTGGATCCTCTTTTCCTTTTTTCCTCTCTCAGTCTCTCAGTCTTGTCACCGGTGAATTCCGATCCCCCTCAGTGCCTCTGAGCTCTGTTTGGACTGATAACAACATAAACTCCATCCAAAGTTTAACTGTCTCCTGATCAGGCTTCAAATCTATTCAAGATCCATGTTGGTTTCATCCAGAAGTCAATAATCACACGTACTAAAGGTGGCTACGTGTGTTTTTTTCTCTTCCCAGATCCGCTGAAGGTCTACGTAGTGTGGGAGTAGCTCCATGGGAGTAGCGGATCAGACCTGCTGCAGGTTACCCAGCATGAACACTAGGTGGTGCTGTTTATATACAGAGAACAGAAGAGTAAACTAGTAGATCCGTGAGCCTGGTTTGATAACTCAGAGCTTATTATGGCCTTTTCTATCCATCTAGGCAGTTATCACTGGAGGGAGGAGAGAGGTGATGGAGGAGGAGCCCAGGTGGTGTTGAGGCAGCATGGCCCATGCCCGTCAGTTGAGGAGGGTTTATTTTATTTATTTTTTATATATATTTGTATTCTTTTTTTTGGTCTTTTTTTTGTCTTTTCTTGTTTTATTTTTATATATATTTTTTTCTTTTTTTCTTTCTTTTCCTCATAACAAAATAAAATAAAATTAAATGTGGATAAAACAAAATGGAGAGAAAAATAAATAAAATAAAATAAAATGTTACAAATGTTACAATAAATTGTTTATATATATGTATATATATATATTCTTTTCTTGTTTCTTTTATATATATATATTTTATTTTTTTCTTTTCTTGTTTTATATATATATATTCTTTTTTTTATTTTTTTCTTTCTTTTCCTCATAACAAAATAAAAAAAATGAAATATGGATAGCCTAAAACAAAATGTAGAGGAAAATAAATAAAATAAAACAAAATATAAATAAAGAAATAAAGAAAACTTTAAAAAAGCCAACATAACTGGGCAAGGTCAATATCATGTGACTGTGTGTGTGCACTTGAGAGGGGTGGTGGTGGCTGGCTGTCAGTCAGGGTGCAAATCAAATTAAGGCAAGATTAAAAAGAATGAGTAAAATAATAAAGTAAAATTAATATAAATAGGTAGATAGATAGAAGTAAAACAAAATAAAATAAAATAAAATGAAATATATTATTATTATTATTATTTCTTTTCTTAATTTTATTTCAATTTTGAATGTTCAAGTTGTTTTTTCTAGTGTACTTAATGAGTTCGTCTATAAGCTCAACTACTTTAAAAATTGGTTCATAAACTATTGTAATTACGAACTGCAAATTGTATGTATGAAAACAACCTTGAAAAAAGGGAAAAAATAAAGTATAAAATAAATAAATAAATAAACGTTGAACTTAATCACTCACAAATACCCCATGAAATAGAAATCAATGGATATTGAAAATTATATATTAAAAAAAAAAAAAAGTAACATTCTTCTTCTTCATCCGGGTCTTTTACCCATCAGCCAAAGGTTTCCGGTGCGTCGTCAGTGTGATTGTTCTCTGAGGATCTCTCAACACGCAGACATGCCTGTAAGTACCACCAGTATTTATACCAGCCAACTATCGTTAAAATGTGTTTTAATGGGGGTAATTTAATACGATATAAAACAGTGCTTTGTTCATGTCGGAACCAACGTGTTTATCTCTGCAATGTGAATGTAAAGATGTGAACACGGACACAATATGGCGAGACACGTGTGCGACAAAGCAGCAGCCCACGCGGTTCCCTCATGACCACCAGTTAGGAGGCTTAAAACTCAATTTATGAAGACATCTGTCTGAAAATAACCACTGTTATTGCTCTCAAATTGTTGTCCATTTCTTATTATATATTATATATTATATATGTTATTGTATATGTATATGCTTGTTTCTTTATTTTCCCATTCTATTGTTTTTTATTTAATTATTTATGTTTCATTGTATTCTGCTGTCTATGATGTGAATTTCCTTGGATAGCACTTTGTGCGTTGGGCTTGAAAAGTGCTCTACAAAAAAAAATATTATTATTAGTAGTAGTAGCACTTTTACTTTCATTTTTATCATATTTCCTCATTTGAAAGCTGTAAAGAGATCTCGACCTTTGCATCCTGTAATCATGATGTCAAGTTAATTAGTAGCTCTGACCAAAACTGAAATGTGTCCTCTACAGTGATTTCATAGATGAATCTAGACTAGTATTCAGCTAAAATGTTGTCTTTGATTTCCTTTCAGCTCGCTAAGGATCTGTTGCACCCCAGCTCTGAGGAGGAAAAGAGGAGACACAAGAAGAAACGTCTTGTTCAGAGTCCTAATTCCTATTTTATGGATGTCAAATGTCCAGGTCAGTTTGTTTACGTCTCGTATATAATTTAGATAATAGAGAAATTAATGTATAAAGCACACAAGTACTATGCCTAACAGTTTCATACAGTATTGAGACTTCAGATTTATGAGGGAAATTTACTTCAATGCAAATATATCCTCCTGAGACCCAGTCCATTGACATGTGTCCTATGTAGTGGACATTTTGTCCACGTGCATCTCCTTTTACTCTTTTGACCTACTCTATCAACCCCTGGGGTATTGTAAAGAGGACATCATGGGCTTCCAGTGATATGTCATGTGTTTTTTTAAAATCACGTTGAATGTATTCTTGGTTTAATAGCACTCTATAGCCATTTTTTTTGCATTTTCTAAATTGGGCTGTCTTTTCACACTGAAATGGTCCACCACAGTGGACATACTGTAAAGTTAGAAATACAAATTAAAAAGTCTAAATTGTAAGATTTTCTTTTAACCCTAAATAGGAAGGAAATCACACAAAAAAAGAAATTGGAAGACACTTTTTTATTTGTTTCCCAGGAAGATATAGGAGAAAAAATAATGTAGAACATTTGGGCACAATAAAAAAAAAAATAGTAGTTAGAACCTGTAATCTTTTAGTTTTGATATTTGGGTAAATTTTACTACAATATAAATTTAAATATTTAAATTCTAATGAATAAAAATGAAAGCCTAAATTCAGGACTTGAATTTCGTTGCTTATAATTTCGTTTGTGATTTTGATAATTTTATTTATATAATTGGATTGCAGTACGTCTCACTTTATTTGTAATAAAAATATTTGCCTTTATGTGTTGCCCTTTCACTGCTCCTTTAGTGATTGGGGTGTCAAATAAGGCATACAATGACACTTGTGACTGTCTGTCTGTTAAATGAGCTTCAAGTGACTCCTTTTTACACAAACAGCTGCAAGGACACATCAGTAATCCAGGAACATTTGATTATGCAGTGGTTGTTATGTTGGCTGTTGTTTCATCGCTGTCCCGTCCAATGATTTATTTGCATGTGTGTGTTTGTCTGCAGGTTGCTACAAAATCACCACAGTGTTCAGTCACGCTCAGACTGTGGTGCTGTGTGTCGGCTGTTCCACGGTCCTCTGCCAGCCTACGGGAGGGAAAGCTCGCCTTACAGAAGGTAACTAGCGTGCACAGTGAAGAAACCGTCTACCTGTTCATGATAACTATAGTGTTGTAGCACATCCACACCAAAACCTTTACAAATGCATACAGATACATACTGTAGATGCCACTTATTATTACTTAAGTGTTATGACAAAGGCACCACATGTTCCTGAACAATACAGTTCTTTACAAGCCTAAAACAGAACCCAAACCCAGCCTGTGTACCCATGTCTTTAAGACCCATCCTGGCTGAAACCTGACTGGTGTTGCCTAATTTCAGACCTAAAACTATATATATATATATATATATATATATATATATATTTGATTTACTATCTATATCCATCACTGACAGTTATCCTGCAAGGCTAATGCATCATATGTACTTGCAACTAGGGCTGTCAATTGATCAAGATATTTAATCACGATTAATCGCAGGACTGTCCATAGTTAATTGTCGTTAAGCGCACATTTTTTTTCTGTTCAAAATGTACCTTAAAGGGGAATTTGTCAAGTATTTAATACTCTTATCAACTTGGGAGTGGGTTAATATGCTGCTTTATGCAAATGTATGTTTATATTTATTACTGGAAATCAGTTAACAACACAAAACAATGACAAATATTGTCTAGAAACCCTCACAGGTACTGCATTTAGCATAAAAAATATGCTCAAATCATAACATGGCAAACTGCAGCCCAACAGGCAACAACAGCTGTCAGTGTGTCAGTGTGCTGACTTGACTATGTCTTGCCCCAAACTGCATGTGATTATCATAAAGTGGGCATCCACAGAACCCATGACCATGACGGATTTTCCTCGCCAAAATTTAGTGTAAGTTTGGAGCCTTATTTAGCCTCCTTTGTGACAAGCAAATATGACATGGTTGGTACCAATGGATTCCTTGGGTTTTCTAGTTTCATGTGACACCATCTTCACTCTAGCTTTAGCTTTAATCTTCACTCTGAGCCTAAACAACCTAAAAAACGTGAGTTGCGTTAAAACAAATTGATTTATTATCGCGGTAACTTTGACAGCCCTACTTGCAACACATGACATGCATCGACAAGGCTGGATTACCCGACAAAGTGAGCAGCTTGCTCCAGGGCAGAGCCCCAGGTGTGTTACTGTGTGGTTTTTGGTTATTAAATTGATTGCAAATTATAAAATTATCAGTTTTAAACATGAACCTGGCCAGAGCCCAAAGCTTTAGGCAGCAAAAAAAGTCCCAAAACTCAATCTTTTGTCGTGCCTGTTGGGTTGGAGTCAGGTAACAGAACTTCGCTGTACAATACACTGAACTGTATCCTCAATACACCTCTGACTGACACCCATACATTTGCCTTTGTGTTGCCCTTTCATTGTGTTCTTCATGAAAAGGGTGTCAACTAAGGCATACAGTGACTCTTGCGGTTGTGACAGAAATTCGTCATCATTGATTTATTTCTACACAGTCGACTGCAGGCACAAATGCCTTTTTCATTCAGACATTTGTTTAGACTTCTTTCAGCAAATACAACATGAAATACTTTCAGAATAGCTAATTCTTCATTTCTGATAAAAAGATGGATCAGAATTGCTTCATCATTCAGATTACTTTGAAAAAATGATTATTCTGTATACACGATGTTGGTGAATTGGTTGGGCTTAAGGTCAAGGTTTGTTTTTACTGACGTTCTCAACGTCTCACCCACTCGGTCCTGTGCTCTGCTGCCGTGGTAACCAAGTGTTAGTCAGTGCGCTCTGCTTTGAGTTACTACGTGTGCAGCGACAACTCTTGGCACTAAAACTACGTGTTTGGAGGTGATTCAGTCTTTGAAAACAGATAGCAACGTGAGTTTTAGCGCTCTATTATCTTAGTTAGTTTACAGTTAGTTGATACATGATCCCTGTTGTTCTGACTGTCTTTGTTCCGTTAATCCCCGCTAAGCACACTATGCTTTTTGTCCCACACTGCAGACACATACCATACATACAGTTACCAGTTTATTTCACTCATTTTTCAGGCAAAACAATTTATTGATTAATCAGGAATGCAAATAATTGTTAGTCGACGCCCCAATTGTGTTGTGTTATAGAGGTATTTCCAATATGTTGTCTGTCATTGATATAGCAGGGTGGACAATTAGTTAAAATACAATAAACAGCACCACAAATCAATCAGCACAAACTAAACATAACATTCAGTTTTTTTTAATGAAAGAGGTTTTGTTAATATTCCTCACAGTCGTCCTCCGTCTTTCCACAGGATGCTCATTCAGGAGGAAACAGCACTAGTTTGACCAGATGTTGGTTGGACACAGTTGAGGAGGAGAAGAATGAACAGCGCTTGATGGACATCAAGTAACACTGCCATGGAGCTGAAGCAGCAAAAGAGGAAAACGGGAGAGCGGGAATACAAATCATGTAATATAAGAAATCTCTATAGAATATGCAAAGAGAAATATTTGGTGTAGTCGAGATCAGACTGACACCACATATCCATTAATTCCTCTCTTAATAAACTTAGGTTGTTTTTTTTTGGTAAAACAATCTTGCATGTTTGTCATCCAGTTTGTTCTTTTTACCTGGTGACGGTTGTTGGATGTCATTTGTCTGGTAAAAGACTCTTGTTAGCTCAGGACCCCTTACAATGTGCTGCTAAAGAGGCATTTGGTTTCCTCCCAAGTGCACAGATGTGTGGCCTCAATAAGTTTTTTTTGTGGCGAGTGATTTGCATTTATTTGCATTACACCCTCAATGGTTAAGCACAAATATTTACAGGGAGATGAGGGTGTGTGATGAGCCTTGCAGATACTGTCCACTAGTTGCTCAGCACTATTGATTTATGCAGATTTTAAAAACACTAGACCAGTTCTAGGAAAGGAGACACACTGTGGCTGAAATTGCATCCAACAAGAGCTGTCTCTAACTGCAGGTTTACTATGTTAAAGCTGCACTCAGCATAATCGAATGCTGATTGATGTGTGTTAGATCTGGTAATAAATCCAGACACTAAATACATATATACAGTACCTGTATATGGCAACGTTAAAGCCACAGTGGAGTCCAGTGTTTTATTGAGACAATGATGTCGTCAGTGGTGTTGGTCCAGGCCCACTCTCACTCTGAACGAGGGTCGATTCAGGGAAAGTCATCACTGGCTCTGCTTCTGTTTCCTGATGCTTGTAAAACACAGAACACACAGTGATGTGACGCTAAAATGTCCTCATGAATGATTATGGTTGTGAATTTACATGTGCTTGCAAGCTTCCTGTGAAGATGATAACGTGGGATGAATTCTTGTGAAGTTGCAAAAAACAATCACACTAGCTAGCTCGGTTGGAGATAAATCAGCTAAAATCATTTGTGTCCTCCAGTTTACTCAGATTTAGTTTAGGCTGTGTGGGGCCAGTTACACAGTCTGAACACTGAATAAAGAAATTAAGTTAGCAGAGCGAGTGAATGATAACTTTCTTGTTGCTATGGTGACATTTTTCTGCTTGTATACGGCTTAAAGAATAAAATGATGATGAATAATATGATTCTGATGTGCCTCCTGGTTACTGAGTGACTAATGCAGCATACACATTCATTCATTCTACTACTGTCATTTTAAACAACACAATTTACCTTGTAGTTCTCACTTATACTTTATACTTTTTAACTGAAGTGTAATGGATTAATGGTCACATAAATTTATATACACACATCTGAAAAGTCTAAAGCATTGGAATTTCCTCAAAAAAAGGCCTTATAAATTATTAAAAACTATTCAAAAGTCTAAAATACTTTCTCTTGCTTACTAGACATTCATTTTAATCATAAAATTTTTTTTTATCCAATTGCGGGCTGTCTGGAGACACTACAAACTAAAAGTGGGATTGTTGCGATAGACCTGTTGCAAACAATCACTGCTTGCTACAGGAACTAGGAATCTCATAATGAGCAAGATTTGTACAAAAACTAGAATGCATTTATCATTTGTAATTGGTTAATCCATCCATTTTTGCCACTTATTTGGATACAGGTTGCACCAATTTAATTAATTGTATCATTAGGGAATATTAATATATACTGCTGGGAAGTACTGAAAAAAGTGTGATATGGTAAATAATTCTAAGCATTATGGTCCCTACTGGTTTTCCATAATGTTTTCATATTTTAGCCGGCATGACTGTGAAACGGGTAATAAATTGTATTCTAAAGCCATAAATTTAACTTTGTGTACCCTGCAGAAACCCTGTGTCTAGGTATCCTTATCCAATTTATTACCCAAACAGATTTCATCTAATGACGGACAGGATTAGGGCTGAACCCAGTGAGGTGGTGACAGGCAGTGCTATTGAGGAGCTCTCCTCTTAGTATCAGGCTACAGAAGTGGGAATAATTAGTTAATGCTAAATTGAGTATTAAGATTGAACAATCCAGTGAACTCTTTGTTTCAACTTTTCAAAATGAGGTGTTTACAGATAATGGCAGCTCTCCAAACAGCTTATTTTGTCTGTAAGCAGAATGAATTCATGTCAAGGCAGTAGATGCAGAGATTTCATACTAACTCATTGAATTTGCTTTTAGGTCATGACACTTTAAATACACTCTTGAGGCTCAATGAAGAGTTTTAAAAGCTGTGTAACAAACTGTGTGTGTTTGTCTGTGTGTGACACACCTTGAGGGATGGGAGCAATTCCTTGGCATCCATCACAGTAAGCTCAACCCTGGGCTGAAGGCCGGTTAGGGACAGGGCTGACACGGAGTAGTGGAATGCCGGCGGGTAGGGCAGCGTCTCTGGGACATCTGGAGCAGCAGTGACAGAGAGTGACTGACCTGGCAAAGAGGCTCAGAGAAAGAAATGAGAGGCTCAGGAGAGAGCAGCTGGAAAACAGACCCCTCCTGAGTGGACAGACACTCGACATCTGTACACACCTGCAGGGAATAAAAGATAGAGGAATAATACACTTTGTTAGTACAGTGAAACTCTGCATAGCCATGTATTATAAAGAACTATGTGTTACATGCCTTTGCCCAATATCAGCTGGGATCGGCCGATAATGGATGGATGGATGGATATGAGTTACATGTGTTACTGGTGTTGTGATCATAGTTTGGTGATACTTTCAGGACTGACTGTAAAATGTTAAGTTGCAGGCAGGGGGTGCTGCAGGGCAACGTCTCAGGGTGCAGTCTTACTCCCTGTAGCTGTCCTTTTTTGATAATGTACATGAAGCTGATAAACACACATCAAGAGTAATAGGAAGACAGAAGATGCATATGGGTGAGATTGCTGGTTGATATTGGCTTATTCTGGTCATCGCATGCTGTAGTTTGACGTGTAAAAATGTGATGTGTGTGTGTTTGCGCAATGACAGACACTGTCTGGTGTTTGTGTTTCACGTATTTCAGGTTGAATTCCTTGGGAATGGAGTAGAGCAAGGCCGTTTGGCCAAGGACTCATTCTTCAGAGGTGATAGAATAAAGATATCCCTTTAACCTGGAGACACAAGACACAGTCACATTGATACACAATCTAGCCAAACCACAAACTCTATCCATTTGTGTATTTGTCCATATATCTATAAATAAGCCCTTGCTGCCCTGACACACCTGATTAAAACACCTGTCAGCTCTGAGCGACAATTTGGTTTGCTGTATGCCCTCCTGTTTGTGTGCATCTCCTGTCTGACTGGAGACGGACAGGCAGAGATAGCAGGAAGGACATATAGGGGAGTGTGGCCACTGAGGGAGGTGTTGGCGGAGTCCACTTGCACTCCTAAAACTCTTTGTCCTGCAGACAAAGTCTGGACACCAAAAGATGTCTGTCAAAAAATTTGAAGTCATTCGTGCCAGGTCATCTCTGAGTGGGAGGCAGAGAGGAGGATGAGACGGGAGGATCGATAGCCAAGGGCAGAAAAATCATTCTGAGATATGGCCAGATGAGCTTTTACAGTATTGATCTGAGCAGTTTGCATTCTTATCCACGTTTTAAATCGGGCAAAATGAAAGTTGTAGAATGAAAAAGTGGTATGACAGAGGATTGGAACCAGAAACTGTGTAGAGATTACAGGAGTGTGGGGGCGAGGAAGTGTGTGTGTGTGTGTGTAGAACTATTGTACAAGGTTGTCACAGAAGAGCACCCTATGACAAAAGGGAAGACAGGCTGACTTGGCCCTCCAACGTTGCACAGGGAATGAAAGCCCTGAATAGAAGCACGAACCACACTGGAGAGACCTAGATCACACCACGCACGCAGCATTTTGTTTGTTTTGAGTTTGTCCTTTGCCAAGGACAGAGCCATTACACATCATTAGCATCCAGTGCACAATTAACTGACCTGAACACTGATGAGCAGGGTCTGGCTGACCCCACGTCTCCATGGCAACGACCTCCAGCAGAGCAGAGCCAGTGTCTGGGCCACTCGTCTGAACCCCCCGGGTGTCCACAGTGACAAGCCGCGTCCTGCCACACACTTACAGAGAACGCGGTGCGCCGGGCAGATGGCATCTCTGGTACACAAGACAACAACACACAGTGGACAGACAGACTCTTGATTTCTGGGTATTTTCCATTGCTAATACATGTACACACCCACACACAGACAAACACGTGCGCATGGAATCTATTGGTATTCAATTTGGAGATTAAAAACAACAGAAAATTTGATTTAAAAAAGGATTAACGCCAAAATGCAGGTGGTAACTGGATTGTAAAAACACCATTTGCAGCACACTCAGTTTAATTGCTTATTATATTGGTAATAACTTTGATGACTGGTTGATCTGTAGCATAATCAGCAGGCAAATTGTATTATCTCCCCATTTGCCCCGATTATCCTGAACTGTCTTTGCTTCATGACAGGATCCTATTTAACGTAAACTGCATCGAACAGCAGTGACAAGAATCATTCTGCTGCATGAAAACCCACAATCTGAGTGAAAAACAGTTTAAACTGATCTATAACAGTCACACTGTGCTACATAGAGAGAGACTGAAGGCAAAGACGGACAGCAAAAGAAAGATATTTTGGTTTGACAGGTGTGACGTCTTCCATGTCTAGGTAAACATGATGCAATATGAGTGTAAGTGTGTGTCCCTCGTGGGTTACATCAGGAGGGTTGTAAAGGTTTAGGGTGGGTCTGCTTTGCTGCATATCTTTCACCATCTCACAGAGGCGGTCAGTAGTAGTGGCCCCTGAGCTCTACACAGAAGATGATAAATAAAACATATGCTTAAAGACACACACAGACATCTGCTCCATGCACACCATACTACATGCACATACACACATATGCACACAAGCTTGCACATAGAAACAAACTGGAACACACACACTATACACACACCTCCACAGGAGCGAGGGTCACTGTGATGGATGCTATCCCTGAATGGCCGCGAGTATTAAAAGCCTGGCGACCTGGTAAAAACAATCAGTCATGTCAGTTTGTCACAGCTTGGAATTAATCATTCCTGTGTCTGTGATCATTTCCTGCATTAATTATTCTGACCGTGTAGCTTAAATAGTCTGCGTGCTGTGAGTGCGTCTGCCAGCAGGATGTGTGAAAGAACATTTAGGGAGGTGAAGAGGAGTTTGAGGATTCACCGAGAGGGAGGGGAGGTTGTCAAACTGCATCCCCTTCTGGTCAAACCCGGATAACTGCAGCTCTACATCCTTTCAACATGACACTGAGGATAAGAGAGAGGAGAAAGCTACAGAAGGAGGGAGAGGGAGAGGATGGACACAGGAATAAATCATTTCTAGTGCAGCTCCTTTTGGTGGTGAAAATACAAAAAATATTTGTTCAGATCATTTAGCAAAGCAGTGAATAGCATGATGGAAATGAGTTGGAGGGAGACAAACAGGGGGAAGATGTAAACACAGGCTGTTCCAACCTACTGAGATTGTTTGAGCACACTTCTTTGTGTTGGCTAATTGCAGTCTATAGCTCCTAATGGATGAGACAGCTAATGTGTTCGGGCTGTTGTCAATAGTTTGCATGGGAGAAGGGCTCAGAAAATGTAAATACATAATCACTAGCCAGATGCCACTCAGTTGTTTTGGTTAGCCAAGTTGTTACAGAGTGTGTTTACACAGGCGGCAAATGGATTATATCCCCTGTCAGAAAAGTTCTGCTGTCAGAAAAAATGCATTTGATGAGTATACTCATACATATTTCAACTGGTAGTTGACAGAAAAAAACCCCCAAGTAAATAAATTCTGAATTTGAGCAATAATTTATGAAGGATATGTCTCAAAAGTACATAGATGCAGTAGGCCTACTTGCAAAAATGATGAATCTAATGCCTGTGCTACTGTATGTGATATAGAGCTGATATAAAAATTAAATTTAGCTTCTTTCATTTATGCAACCATCCATCCATCCATTGTCCATACCTATTAATTCCTACTCACGGTCATAGCGACCCAGGATCCATCCGTGCATGCATTTGGCGGAAGACGAGGAAAACACAGACACACTCACAACAATAGGCAATTTATAGTCTCCAGTCCACCTGACCTACATTCCTCTGGAAAGTGAGAGCAGCACCACAGCAGCACATAGAGACAGACACAACCTCCACACAGAAAGGCAGAAAAAAACCCACCATTCTTATCTATGTAACACAAATCACCTTATTTGTGTTGACATAATAACATTCATCAGGCACCAAAAAGTCATATTATTAAGTGTCAAATTGTGAAATAAGAGACAAATATGCTGTATGCATTAATCCTAAAAAACAATGTAAATCCTGAATTGTTGATCAAAATAGTAAAGCATTAAATAATTACTGGTAACCCACAACCCAGAACAATCACTGCTGCCATTGACGGCACTTTAGTGCAGTATGAATTTAAAAATATAATGAAATCTTGAGGGATTCACATTTTTTTTTTCTCCCATATTACATCATGTGCCGCAACATCAATTTGACTTGAATGCCCAATTTGTGAAACAGCCTATTCCTGTCGGAATCACCCAATCAACAGCTTTCTCTGAGCTCATTAAAAAGAGAGAGTCGGTGTGAAGGACACACTGATTGCTAATCAACAGTTTCCCAAATGTGCACGTGTGTGTGTTTTTGTGACTCCCCTTGCTCGGCATCCTTTCTAGTCTGTGCGAGGAAACTCCCCTCTGATACAGACACAGACGGTTGCTATGGAAACCGACATCACTTTTCAGTAACTGGGCAGGGATGGAAGGAGGTAGAGAGAGGCGGGGGGGGCGGGTAAAAGCACAGAGTTCAAATGAATAAGAAATTATAATGTAATCCTCTGTGTGTGTGTGTGTGTGTGTGTGTGTGTGTGTGTGTGTGTGTGTGTGTGTGTGTGTGTGTGTGTGAGAGAGCATGCGTGCAAGTCCCAAAGTCTCAGTGTCTGTCTAGTGGAGTGCATAAGTGTGATAAGCAGAAGAAGGTATAGCTCTGGCAGCAGGAAGGCACGATAGAAATGGGAATAAAAAAGGAGGAAATGAAACTAAATGAAGAAACTTGCTGTGCTTCGTGGGATACTGGGACTGAGGGCAGGGTTTGGACTGGACGGAGGAGGAGGAGGAAGAAGAAGAGGGGGGGACAAAGAAGCAGGGGAGCTACAGTGCACTTTCACCCTGTTCTCCTCCTTTGAGGGCTGGTGGTTAGGGGCCTGAAGTTGTACTGATGTCAGAAGATAACTGTAGAGGAGGGAGGGCTGCGATGCTAAAAATATCTCATTTGACTTGAACCACATACCGGAGTCCCACCTGGATGCTGGGAGCCACTGATTGATCCTAGACTCTAATTGGCTGACTGTCTCCACCATCCAGTCTGTCCACATCCTCCTCCACGGGGCCAGAGGCCACGACTTGGGACCTGCTTCATATACAATGAGGCGTGACGCTCTCACGGAGGGCAACGCCTCACAAACAGAAACCTAGAGAAAAAAAAAGAGAGAGAACAAAAGCAACACAATCAGAGAGAAAAAGAAAGAGTGATTTGGTAATTAAATGTGTGAGTGGCACTGGGCCCCGTCTGTGAGTGTAGTATGCAGAGGAGTTACAGGTAGCCGAGTTATGTCAGTGCAAGTGGCAACAGCAGAAGTCCTGTCAGGGGAGGAAGCGGAGCACAACTCCCCTGTGGCTTCATTAAAAACCCCATCGTCTCTCTCTTCATCCAGATTCAACTGAACAGCCTGAAAAATAGATCAATTAACAACCTCTGCTCTCTTACTCCTTCTCTTTCTTTGTCTCACACACACACACATGCACACACATGCAGGCACGTCCCCTGCACGCAGCCTGAGGGGAGAGTGGGCGGCCAGCGTTGCCATGGAGCTCATATTGTACCGGTCCGTTTCTGTGGTGATGGTGACAGGGGTAGGTCCTGGACCCACTGCTTCTACCTGCACGGCAACCTGAACTACGATCAACAAGCTTTACAAACACTTACACATGTAGAGTATGCAGTTGATATCAACAAAAATAAATACAAATCTCTCATATATATTATGAATATCGTACAGCAGCCAGCTCCTTGGTGACCACATAAGTAGCACTTCACCAACTGTATCGGTTCTTTCCAGGAATAATCATCCTCTCTCATTAAACTGCCTGGCTGGAAATATTATGTGCAGTCCGCTTTACTGTATTACTATTCCTGTTTGGGTGCTGGCCAACCTTCCTGGCATAAAAACTACATCAAACATTTATCGATTTCCCAAAAATTAAAGGACTGCAGAACAGTTAGGGTGTGTTAGATTGTAATGCCCAGGATGCTGACTGCACATTAAACTAAAGCTTGAATGGATCAGGTAGATGTTTAAGAGCCTGTAATCTGATCTGCTATACCAACAAACGCACACATTAATATTTTTATCCACTATCCCTAATGGAACGTCAACATTGCTTCCATGATTGTGTACGTGTTAGAGAAACCCACTAATCCAGTCACGTCTCTAATGGACTGAGCCGAAAACATATTACTATGAACTCCAAAGCCATTTATTTGGTGCATCTAGCCATATGTAAGTGTGTGCATTAAATGAAAATGTCTACGTAGGTGTTTATAAAAGGAGGGGTTGGCAGTAAAAAAGTGAGGGATGGTGATGGTGATGTGCATTCGCAACTATTCGACTTACTTGGGCCAAACTGGCAAAGCTGAAGACTACCCACCTTTCATAACTACACTGTAAAAAAAAAGTGTCAAATAACGGAAATTTGCCGGCAGCAGGGGCGCCAGAAAATGTCTGTTAAAAACCGGAAAAATACTGTCCGTTAATTAACATAAATAAACTGTAAAAAAACAGTAATTATCTTTATATAATTAGCCTTTATTACTGTAATTGTACAAGAAATATTTTACTTTCAACATATATTTATTGTTAGAATAGTCATACACCGTAAATCTAAGACCATTTACATAGAAATCACAACTGAAACATGTAATTTTATGTTGAAAAAGCCCAAATTTACATTAACATTGTACATAAAATACATACATTATAATACAATACAGTAAATCTGTATTTTTACAAGAAATATTTTTAGAATTCCATGAAATCCTTTTCTTCTAACATAAATTAATTGTTAAATAGAGTCATAAACCTCTAAAAAACAGAATAAATATCTTTAGAAATTATCAAAAAAAGCTTAAATACAGATAATTACGATTGTGATTACAAAAAATACTGTAAATCTAAGACCATTTACATATAAATCACAAATTATTTTTTAATTTTTTTTCTGTCATTTTTAAATACAGACAAAACATTTAAAATTTCTTGAAAAAAAACGTAAAAAAATGTTACAGTGTACTTAGACTACACTCAAAAACGCCTGGAGGCCAATTGCTGATATGGAGATTTATCAGGAAACAGTCTATAGGCTGCAAGTTGTAAAAAAAGAAGAGACCTCAGAGGTGGTACTGTGATGGAGGAGACCTGGTCCTGGATGTTGGGAAGAGGTGTTGACATCAAATGAAAATGGGTGAGGGAAGACTGATGAACTGGGCAGCATGATAGTCTCCCTACCTGCAGTCTCCCTTCATCGGTAGGAAACTCAACACATACATCTGGGCAAATGAGAGAAGAGAAGAAAGTGACACGCATGGGACAACGGGAAAGAGGACCAACACAAAGGAAGAGCAGGTTGAACTTAAGGCACTTTGATCGAAACTATGGTCAATAAAGAGGCTTACAGTTTGGTAACATGAGGGCAGTCCAGAGAGGCAAACAAATCCAATACAGCTGATTTCAGACTGGCAAACATAGGCAGGTTTACAGAATCCAGTCTGGGACTAAATAAGAGACAGGTGTGCAGCGGGGGAGCAGGATCAGGTGACTGGCAAAAGGTGGGGAATGTCAAAGGGCATCTGGCTGAGAGATGGGGGCTGACAGGATCATTAAAATACAGAGACTAGTGGGATGGAGTAAGAGACAGGGCAGGGTGAGAGGTGAATATTTTACTGTTGTTAGGATGCATTTGTGTATATGCAGTCACCTATCCTGTGATGGTGTCTTGAGGGTTAAGTGTATCTGCTATGTGAATCGCAGTTTGGCACAGCTTATTTCCCACTATTATTTCTCTTTTCATCATCACCACAGCAACATCACTATCACTCTCTGACCAGCTCACAATGCTGATTCCCCATTTCTACCTCCTCATACACTTACACACATACACACATTCATAAACACTACAAACAACAAATACAATCTTTCTGAATGCAGTACTGCTTCTAACCCCTTTCATCATACATACATACATAAATACACACATTCATGCATGCACGTACGTACAGACCTAAATGTGTTGGTAGATCTGTCCCTCTGGTTGCCAGGGAAACACCAGGATATAAGGCATCAGGATGAGGGGTTCACAAATCTCCACTTCCTGGTGAACTGTGGCTGGTGGTGGTCATCAGAATGGTTTTACTGTTATGAAAAGGGAAGGCGAGTAGGCAACAGCAGGTTTGTGTTGTGTCCTGTGTTATATGTGTGTGCTGTCCCCTGCAACAATGTTGAACAGCTACACAGCTCTACAACGCACTGCTTTGTTGGCAGAAGCATCCAGCACACCACTCATCTCTCCTGTCAGCACAAAGAGGAGTTAGAGATAAAAGATCCTGTTGCGATGGAAACCGTCTCCCGCTGACAGAACCTGGTGACATTTGTGCCGGTTGTTAAGATGATAACGTTATAGTTGACGGATGTATCACACGGTCCTGGACCAGTACAGGCAGGTGATAATGGTGGACGACGTCCAGCATTCACCTGCCTGCTCTTCCATTGACAAAAGCTACACACATGCACAACAACACTCGAGCTATCCTCGGCGTGAGGTGAGGTCTCTGTTATTAAGCGTAATGAGGCAGCATGACTCCACCATGCAGATGGAGCAGCCGGGCACATGGAGTTCAGCAGTATCAAGCAGAGGGAACACATGAGGGAAATACAATTCTGTGTGGATATATGCTTATGCATGTAAGCTATATATTTCTTCAGAAATAGCATGGTCAAACTGTCTTCAGGGCACAAGCATTCAGCAGAAAATCTATTTTATGAGGTATTTCATTTTAAAGATAACAGAGAGGATGAGGATTCAAATTATTAAGTCAATTTAATAAAGTTGGGATGAAGGGTCAACCCTTAGGCTAAAACAATGCGTTCCTTAATAATTCCCTAAGGAATATCTGTACAGAAGGTCACGAGAACCATAACAGAGAACAAAATACAAGAACAAAATGGTGACAATTGAACATCAAAATGGTGACAATTGAGCATTGGGATGGATACTGGGATGTGAAACAGTCAGTGTCGTCGTCTCTTGACAGCTGTCAGTGTGGCTGTGTCTTGGTTCACAATGCTGGCATCATTATAGTTGTCTGTTGTTGCTCTGCAGGTGACTGGTGACCCCTAAAACCAAGGGTCGCATCTGGGCAGTCAGAGGGAAGGAGAGCATAAAAAATCAAATAAGGAAAAGAAAGTGATTATTGTTTCACTGCATTTACACCATAGGAACGCACAATACCCAATGCTCCTATTCTAAGGCCTTTGTGATTTTCTAAATGGACTGCATTTACATTACAATCTCAATCACCCACTCACACGCGCCTATGGCAACGAGATACCGTGCAATGCACAAGCCGGGGCGCTTAATTATCGCAAAGAATTAGGGTTACTCAACATGTGGACAGGAGCCTGCAGGACTGACCTGTGTACCTTATGATTACCATTTCTTAAGGACTAAGCTTGCACACTTCACTTCGGATAATGGTCAGCAGTAATGTTAAAGGTCCAGTGTGTAGGATCTGGCGGTATCTAGCGGTGAGGTGGCCGATGTGAAAACGCGAATGGTCTTCTCTACAGCCAGGTCATTTGGGTCATTTGGAGCAGAGCCAGTGCCTAGAGTGTGTGTGTGTATATGTGGGAAGTGAGTGGTGAAGCAAGAGAGAGAAAAAGAGTGGCAGCGACGGGAGTAACGTTATCGACTCCGGCCCAAGCAGGAAAAGTTTGGTTTGTCCGTTCTGGGCTACTGTAGAAACATGGCGGTGCAATATACCCGCTGTCTATGTAGATATAAACGGCTCCTTCTAAGGTAACGAAAACACAACAATTATTAATATCAGCTGATTATACACTAAAGAAAACATATATATTAATATTATATTTCATTTCACCCATCTTATTTACATTTATTAAAACGTGTTCTTTCTGATGTTACATTTTGGACATTTCTTGCTTTTGCTTTTCGTAAAATGCTCTTGTGTAACAAAATGTTCTCGCAGTCATATTCATCTGGCTAAATTTGGCTGGAATATGCGTAAAAAGCTATCCCAATTTCCATTTTCTCTGGGTCCTTTGCTATCCTCCGCACAACCAGCAATCCTGAACGACTACAATAAATGGGTTTCCTGAAAAAAAGGAGAGAGACTGAGAGACAGGTGGAGAAAGAAAGAGAGAAGAGTGTTAAAAAAGTAGGCTACGGACATTACTTTGGCCAGACAATTGTGGAACACAATCATGAAAATGCACATAGCACAAGAGAGATAATGAACGCCCCAGGAGCAAGGAGAGTACCAGCCTGCAAATAACACAGATAACAAGCTCATCACATCTGGGTATGTGCCGTGCCCTGGGCAGAGCACTGCCTCAGGCTGCCTGGCTTTCACACCTCTGTTGCTCTGTTGTATTTTCACCCTGGGCTAAACACACAACATGATGCCTGTTTTATGAAAAAAAAAAAAAAAAAAAAATCAATTTCCTCTGTTTAAGCTGTGATTGTGTGAATGCTGTGACTGCCGACATGCTCAAGTAAATGCACTTACACATAAGCCTTAAGAAGATTAGTGTGGTCACCTTTGGGACAAACACTGGTGTGAACTAATGGGAAGGTGTTTAATTCAAACAGCTTTTACCCAACTATCACCAACAAGTAGGAAGACCTGGAAATATGAGAGGTACTCAACATATAACAAGTTGTTGTTAGGATCTCAATATATTGAATGTGCCTTGTTATTTTACACCATGAGGTAAGGCCAGTGAGCGGTTATAGAAAAATGTGATATAACAAATTCTTACTGTGGTTCTTTTTCAGACTACTCTGAACAGCAATGTCTTCACTACCCTGATTACAAATGAAGACAAAGTGAACAATTGTTTAAAATTAACACACAAAAAGACAAAGACAAGAGAAAACTATTTTCATGGCTGCCTATTGCCTATTTTTCACTGCTAAAACTTTACTCCTAACCCACAGTTTGCTAGGCCTGCTACGGTAAGACTATAGACTTAACAAAGGATTACACCCAATTAGAATGAGGACAAATGACAAACGTATGCAGATCCCAAAACAAACAATCTTGTGTTGTAAAATGCATCTCTCACTGGCAAGAAAAACTTCCAACCACAATGTGAATTTTAGAAAAATGGAAAATGGGACAAACAATTTTGCAGTATAACTGAATGAGTGGCATTTCAAATATAATAATTTAAGCAAGGACTTAATTGAAAATCAGTTACGTATAGCCGCATCAGTCAATCGTAGTAAATGCAAGCACAAAGTGGCTTTTAAAAAAATTCACATTTTTGCCACATTTGATTATTCTTGCTGACTTTTAGTCTTGTAAAGGATTAGCTATATACTTTATGCTACACACTTTGGATTTTCATGTCTCCGCGCCAATACAAGCGCTGGCCGGAGGCATTATGCGTTCAGGTTATCCGTCTGTCTGTCTGTACTTATGGACGTCCGTACGTAGGTCCGTATTATTCTCCTGAGCACGACATCTTAGGAACGCCTGGAGGGAATTTCTCCATATTTGGCACAAATGTCCACTTGGACTCAAAGATGAACTGATTAGATTTTGGTGGTCAAAGGTCAAGGTCACTATGACCTCACATTTGAACGTGATATTTCTGAAACGCCTTGAGGGAATTTCTTATGCACAAATGTCCACTTGGACTCAAGGATGAACTGATTAGGTTGGCTGAGGCATCCATCCATTCATCCATCCATCCATCCATCCATCCATTACCTGTAATCGCATATACCAATCGGGGTCGCGGGGGGCCTGGAGCCGATCCCAGCTGACATTGGGCGAAGGCGGGGTACACCCTGGACAGGTCGCCAGACTATCACAGGGCTGACACATAGAGACAGACAACCATTCACATTTACACCTACAGGACATTTTTTGTCAACAATTAACCTAACCTCCATGTCTTTGGACTGTGGGAGGAAGGCGGAGAACGCGGAGAAAACCCACGCTAACACGGGGAGAACATGCAAACTCCACACAGAAGGGCCCCAAGCTGGATTTGAACCTGCAGGCATACAACCGTGAGGTGGTAATTCTAGTTATCCTTGATTTGAGTCTTAACTCTCTTCACGAGTCATCAGAGTTCAACTGCATGTGAAATTGGTCTGGAAATTTGACAAAGGTAAAATCAGACACAAACGAACACTGACCACCCACGTGTCCAACACACGTCTCCACTTCCCCTCACCAGAGTCCCATGCTCATGTGATGTTGTTGCCAGTACAGGGGACACGGGGGACACTGACAGAGCTGAAACTAGGACCTGCTGGCTGCATCTAGAGGATCGATGAACAGAGGGAGGCTTGGGCATAGACAGAGGCTGGATGATTTCCTGAAGTCTAACACATGGGTTAACACAAGCAAGGAGACAGACATACACCAGCAAATGCAGCTCCTTTTTCATTAATGTACTTTGACAACAACAGTGAACTTTGCACTCTAACACCAGCTCATACTTTTAATCAAGTGTATGTTTTTTACTGTGTGCACTGTCCCTACATGTGAGCCACGTCAAAGACACATTTCCATTACCTTATGAGGGAAAACATCTTCTAACTAACTGATTCTCATAACTTCACCTTGGGTAGCTAACACGCACAACGTGACAGTTACTCACCCTTTTTAACAGCTCTTCTCTTCTCAGCTGCAATTCAGAAATGTATTTTGACACTATTTGAACGGCCTTGTTGACTCACGTCAGCTCAGAATTACTCAGAAAGTAATTGCAAAAGTGGAATTGTGTTTTCGGCTTATCAGCGTTAGCAATATCACATATAAGTTACCTTATTGCAGTTTTTGTCGCAAACAGAACATACCCAACTTATTGTGCTCCAGGAATTAGTTGGTCGCAATCACAAACATAAATAATCTTTTTACAGTGAGATATATGAGAAAATAGACCCATTACTGACTGTCAAAATAAGTAAAACAGCCTGTAGCAACTCTAAAACTAGTTTGTGACAATATGTATTGTCCAAATGGTAATTATTCTGAGGAGATTGGTTACACTGAATTAAATATATCTCATTTGTACTGCGTGAATTTGTTCAATAAGTTCACTTCTTATTGTGCTGTGAGAAATATAAGGATGTGAGAGATGTTTTCTTTGAAAAAATAAATAACATATGTCCTGATATGTTCTCCCCGGTCCTCAGAAACTACTGTTCTTATGTGGGGAGAAAAATCAATGTGCAATATTAGCTGCAAAATATGTTGACTGTTGCCATACAATAAGAGGTGTTACAAGCTCCGAACATGTTTCTGATTAACTACATCTGTACAAGAATGTATATTTAAAATGCATTTGGTGATTGTGATTATTTTGTGACTATTTCTTGTGAATGTAATTATTCATTAATATGTAATTTCACTTTGGCAATAATGTAACCTGAACATTCATGCCAATAAAGCTTATTTGAATTTGAATTTGAGTGTTTTATTTTTCTAAATCATCGCACAATAGACGCCCCCTCGCACCGGAAAAAAAATTAAAAATAAAACAAAAACGAAATAAAAAAACGGCAACACAGAAAACATGGAAGCTGTAATGTTATAGATAATATACTTTATTAATTCTCTCTGATAAAATAAAATTACAAAATAATTTCAACCTCAAACGGCACTTTCCTTGTTCATAATTATTTAACGTATTGTTAATACATATATCATAATTGTCATGACGAATGAGAAGAATACTATAGTTTAGTAATATTAGATATCAGCTATAACTGCGTTTAATCATAATGGTAGAAAAGACTAAGCAATACAAAGCTAGATTTCGTTAACAGCATACTATACAATATTCCAAGCGTATGTAATTCAGTATCCCGGCCACAGCGTGTCGCTATAAGACAGTTTTCATTATTGTCTCCAATGCAAGGGCAGGCTTTTCTCTTTTCCCATCACACCATTATAATTCCTCTCAGATATACCTTAATCTATCTTTCTATGTTTTATTTATTTCATAAACAGCTGTTCCTTCATGGCCATTTATCCTTTATAAGGTTTATTTGTGTTCCCTTGTGTTCATCCATAGTCCACCTTTAACGGTTTTAAAGCAGTGAAGAGCAGTCCGTGTACAGCACTGTAACAAGTCCATGCCCAGATTTTTCACAGTTATTCCCTCAGAAATATTGTCAAGATATCTGCAACGCCTCCTGCTATCTTTTGTCCCCAGTGACAGCAGCGTTCCCTGCCTCTTATTGAAGTCCATTTAAGAGAGAGCACTTTGGTTGTCGAGGTGTGTGTATATCTGTGTGTGAGTGCGTGTGTGTGTGTGTGTGGGTGCCTGTTGTTCCTGCAAGGCAGTTTAAGTGATCGAGCAAGCAAAGAGTGTTTTGAGTGTATTTCTTTACACAGAATACATTCATGATAACAGTGCGTTGTTTTGGGACTGCAAGCTTGAAAAAGAATGGCAGTGAGTGAGGTCTTCCTCCCTTCATAAAGGGTCACAGACACGACCGTACACTGTGAAAAAATATTAATCACATCAACTTATATTCACACAGCTAAACAATTGTTGGATTTCTTAAAAGTCAATTGAATTACTAATGTAAAAATTAATATTTCAGTAATTCTAAGTATACATATTTTTCAGAGAATTAAAGCAAAACAATTAGATACTACAGCATCCCAGTCGATCGGACTCCACTGACTTCAGACAAGTAAAAGAAACAGCAGGTAATTTATTATTGATGGATAGTTTTGACCGTTATTATACCTCTCTGCAGTACACTTAATACATGTGGAGCATTAAGTTTGTGCAAAGCTCGGCCATGAAGAGTCAGTTTCTTCAAAATTAATCAACCAGATTGAAATGCCAGTTTAATAAATGTTCGTGTTGTAATCTATTATTCCTCCCAACAACCATTTCAGTATTAATGCACTTGATACAACTATAATTTCCCCATAAGAAACGTTAACATAAATTAAACTCTTTAAAGTCTAATTTCAGTACAGCAAACCTACAAGTACACGTAAACATCAGTTCAACCCAATCTGTAATTCCATAAATGCAGTATTAAAGTCCTGTTGTAGGTGGGTTGCATTGTTTTGACTTCTTCGTCGCAAACAGACGTTATGATGACTCATGTCCCTCTGTGTCATACCGACTTATTTCAACTTCGCCTGTAATTTGTGTAGTTCAGTGAACGGTTACGATTCTCCCAGCTGAGTAGTTAAAATGTCACAACTATGCATTAGCTGTCACCCACAAAACGATAAGTCGTTTGGATGAACATTTTTTACAGTGTGTCTACATTGCTTGGCAGTGCTCTGTGGAGATTGACAGTGCGTCGAGTGCTTGGCAGTATAGGCTTTAGTATCGTCTTTGTGTGAGTGCTAATAGGGCCTGCATTGTGAAAGATTTATGTTTGTGCTGTGTTAACTTGTATTGCGTGGATGATGCGTCATAAGTGTGTGTGTGTGTGTGTGTGTGTGTGTGTGTGCAGTACATGCCACTAGTTTCTTTTTTTTCTTAAATAACATGGTCGTATTGATCGAACCTTCTGTTAAAGGGATGCTCGTTAACACACAATTAGCATTCAGATAGAAAATACATCATAAGGATAAAAAGTCATGGTCATTAATTCCTGATGAAGGGAGAGAGAGATTGGGAGAAGGGGAAGGAGAGAGAGAGAGATAGAGAGAGAGAGAGAGAGAGAGAGAGAGAGAGAGAGAGAGAATAAAAGGCCCTTTTCAGTAATTGGAGTGGATTCCATTTAGGAGCTCTGAGTTCATATAATTATTCCTCGTTATTTCTCCTTCTCTCTCCTTCCCCCTCCTCATCCTCCCTACCTCCATTTCTCACCCTCTTGACATTCTTCCTCCCTCTCACACCTTTCAGAGTCTCCATTTTTCTTCTCCTTCCTTCCTTCGTTAAGGAACGCGCCCCAAAGTCCCTAACATGTCTCATCGTTCATGCTGGCCCTCCATCTTAATCCCATTATTCTCCTCATAGTCCCGTCTTCAACCCTCCCTCATGGAGTTTCAGAGGATCACCTCACATCTCTCTCCTCCTCCCTCCGTGTTCCTCTCCTTTAGTCTGAAGTGAGAGGACTAGCTCAGCTCCCTCTACTCTCTCCCCTGTTTTCTTTCCATATTTGTCCTCTCCTGGTCCTCAGAGCTGTCCTCAGCAGCTAGAAGTGCAGGTGTTGGGGCTGGGACTAGCATCCAGGCTCCCCTCTGGGCTCAGAGGTGGGGGCGACAGAGGCGACTCCAAGGCCAAAGTAGGGACCTGGGATGGGGGCAACGCTGGAGGTGCGACCTGGACTGGAGAAACGGAAGCTGGAGCGGAGGTTAAAGACCCAGCCGGGGACAGCGGGACCACAGCACCTCCACCACCACCACCACAACCTCCTCCTCCTCCTCTACCATCCCTGGAATCCCTCTCTCGAAGCAAGTGGACCAGGGCGGCGTGCTGGGCGCTGAGGGTGGCCGAGAGGTGGGCGGGCAGGGTGTTGAAGCCGGCGGTGAGCTGCTCCACCCGCTGCTCCAGGGAGAGCATCTGGCGCTCCAAGTCCTCGCTGCGGTCGTTGAGCTCCGACATGAGCTCATACATGACGCTCTGCATCTGTGAGGAGGAGAGGAGAGGAGAGGAGAGGAGAGGAGAGGAGAGAGAGAGAGGGAGAGGAGAGGAGAGATGACTCAGTGCACACAGAGTACTTTGAAGAAGGGAGACAGATTGCTAATACGTAAACAGGAGTTTTATGAGGGTTGCTTTATTAAAGCCTGTTGTTTTAAAAAAATTATAATAATTTGGATGGAATAAGAAGAGACAGTAAGAAGGGGTAAGATATGAAGTAAAAGTGGAAAGAGGGCAAGCCTGAGGATGGGGATGAGTGAGTAAGACAGTGAGCAAAAAATGTCCAAGAGGGAGTAGATGCTGGAATGAAGAAGAGGCTAGAGGGAAGTCTCTACGTGGGCGTTATGACATGGTGAAGAAAGAGCGAATAAGAGAGAGAGAAGAGAGAGAATGAAATGTCCCTGCTTTGCACATCCTGGCCTCCGTAACCATGGTAAACGCACAAGTGGCCAATTGAGATGGAGTCATTGAGATGGCATAATTGCAAAATATTTGGTGCTAAAGGCATCGCTCCTCGGAAAGACACAAACACACACACGCACACACACACACCCTCGCTCGATCTTTTTCTCCCTCTTATTCACTCACTCCCTTTCCTCTGTGTCTGTTTCACAATCACACACACACACGTGTGCGCTCACATTCTCACTCAGACACCCACACAGTAGCAGAAAAACATGAGCGCTCCCCTCCCCTCCTTCCTCTCATTTCCTCCTCGCTCTCTCACTCAGTCATCCCTGTTTTAACACTTGTTCCGGTTGCTAGGAGACGCAAAGCCACGGAAACGGGCAGGTCATCATTGAAAATGGAGGAATGTTGTGGTATATTTATTTCCGGGGTGGGGGGGGCAAAGGCATGTTAGGTATGAGCTACTTACCTGTGTGATGGTTACGTGTGTGTGAAGTGGTTGCCCTACATAAATGAAGAGCACAGATGTGTGTGTGTGTGTGTCAACTATGTGACTCACCTTTGAGAGGTCCACTAGTGTGTTGGCCTGATCACTGAGTTTCCTCTGCTCCATTTTCACACTGCGTAATCTGCAAACAGATACACACATATTAAATACACACACAGTTGAAACCCAGTAAATACACAGTTGTCTGTCCAGAGAGCTAATCCCTGCGGGTCCAGACAACAACACTGGAGAGCGGTCACCTTGTCTAATTCAACCTCATTTCTACGTGCAGTGTGTCGTTGAATTTAAACGTACAAACATAGTGTGCTCTGTCATTTAGTAATACAGGTGGAAGTATATTTAATGTTGACATAAGACTTTAAGCTCTAGAGTAAGCCAACAGGGTAGTTTTAATATTAAGAAACCTTACGAGGAATAAAGCCTACAGGGAAATAAACTAAATGGAATGAAATAAGATCAAATAAGATAAAACGTCTTTTCCTCAGTCCAATTAAAAATAGGACTTGGCCGACTCTCAAAACACAATACAATAATTAGGGAACTAAAGGTTTAATCTGTGTTTTCAAAAAAATAAAAACCTGTGGCTTCCTCCGTTATAATGAAGTGCAGATTTTATGAGGCTGCACCTCCAGATGAACTTGTTACGCTAACAGGATTGAACCAGAAAATGTGCCCATATTCCCATAAAATCACCCTGTTACTGTGTTCGCAGAGTCAGCTCCTCATGCACAGTCCACATGCCTCAGGATGAGCCTCTCTATGTCACAATTAAAACAGTCTTAGGTCTCTTGACTCTGGCTTTTGAAGACACTTGTTTAAAGTCTAGACTGAACCGTTGAACATCAAAGTAGCATGCGTCATTAAAGAGGGCACTTAATTGTGATGCTAGACAGAGGACATACAAAAATCTCTGAGTAAAACAAGCTTTAACAAGACAACTACCCTTGTGGCCATTAAGATATAACCAGACATTGCTACAGAAGGAGTGAATTACAATGCATGCACGTATTTGCATCTTCAACAACACTCTTAAGTAGAGAAGATGATATGATCTCTAATACTATAGTACACATTGCACTGATTATCCAATCCCACAGCTGTATTTGCCTGGAGTGAACCTGCCCTTCAGTAGATGATGATTCATTGTGTGTGTGTGTGTGTGTGTGTGTGTGTGTGGATCCATGCACTTTATCTGATTATCAGCGTTGATTCAACTTGTGGGTGGATAGAAAGTACAGCTGATTTCAAAAGGGTTTAGCTGCTCAGCAGCACTGCTGTTGGCTTGTGTGCATGTGTGCATGTGTGTGTGTGTGTGTGTGGGTGGAGGTAAGGCGTGGTCTCACTGATGTATAGCCTGGAGGAACTTCCGCTGGTGTTTGCGGACTCTGCAGTGGTCGATCTTCTTCATCAGCTTGGTGTGTTTGTAGATGAGCCAGGTTTCCCTCAGCACGTTAGCCGCTGCGTTCTTTATCTGCTCGCAGACAATAGACAAACACATGCACACACATTGTTAGCAACAGGTTGCCCCTGGCAACTGAAGCCAGCAACAGGTGTGAGAACAGAGAACAGGGCTGGGAAAACCTGCTTGAAAGATAAACAACAACAACAACTGGGGCCCCCAGCCATGTTCTGGGACCCAATCCCATTCTCGGGTACCTAGCCATGTTTTCTGGGGCCCAACCCTGCTCTTTGGGGCCCCCAACCCTGTTCTCTGGGGCCCAACCCTGTTCTGGAGCCCGACCATGTTGTGGGGCCCCCATCCCTGTTTTCTGGGACCCCCATCCCTGTTCTCTGGGGTCCCAAGATAAGATAAGATAAGATAAGATAGACTTTATTGGCCCGATGCACATACACTATGTTATTTTCTTCTCTGGGGCCCAGCCCTGTTCTGGGGCCCCGACCATGTTCTCTTTCAAACAGGTTTGCCCGGCCACTCTCTCTTTTCAGTCCGTTCTCCATTGTCTCCCTAACAAAGAAAAAAAAAATTAAACCATCTTTTTCTTCTTCGAGGCTGCCCTCATTCTCTCCGTCGCTCTCTCTCTACACACACCGGCTGGCTTGCCAATGCTTTTCATGCGCGCATAAACAGCTCTCTCCTTGGGGAGATTTAGCAATGAGAACCAACAGGAGTCTCTCACACACACACACACACACACACACACACACACACACACACACACACACACACACACACACACACACACACACACACACACACACACACACTTCTCTCCTCTCTCGGCCTGTCTATATGCCACATTATATCTTAGACTAACTCAAATGGGCCACATTATCTTGGCTGGTTGTAAGTAATTCACAACAGTACCACCGCAGTTCATTAGAACCAGCGATCTTCCATTTAATTATGACAGCAACTGAAAGAAACAATGGCGGCATGGCTCTTAAACTAGCCGTCAAAGACAATCCTCATCCCTGCAGGAGAGACATATTAGAGAGATAGCCTTTGTAATGATGCTCACTCATGGAAAGCCTGATGGCCATCAGAGCTAATAGCAGGATAGTTTTCTCCAGTTTACCGGTCAGACATGAGCTTCAGTTGTTCTTAACTCATACCATGTGAATGTGAGATTCCTGTGATTTAATAAAGGACTCATTCAAAGTGTCAGTTAAGGCTTCAAGTCAATTTCTGTGGACAAGGATCAGGATTCATTATTTCATAACCATATCTGCTCTACCATGTCTCCTGTACTGTACATCTCTATAGGTTGCTATGTAATTACAACACAGGGGTCTGACACCCGGCTAAAAAAAAAAAAAAGCGCGGGTGGATACCATAGAGAAGCGAGAAGGGAGAGAGAATCTGTAAGGACATAAATTGAATGAGAGACTTCAAAGAGATGCTGAGCACTGAACAAAGAACAATTATACCCCCGTCTGAGGAGCACAAAAGACCCCGGCAGCTTGGCTAATCAGCACCTATCCACCGCAGTCAAGGACTGTTCACACACACGCACGCCCACACATAAACACATGCAGACAAACACACTCTGTTGGCCACGGATGAAGAGAGTGGGAGGCTCTGGGCCTTGCAGATGTGCTTTCAATGACACGGAGGAAGTCAAACCAAAAAGGGCTAATCCAACATACTATAGATAATATATGAAACCCCTCCAGGAGATTCAGTCATACAGCTAACTTGTCATGTTACCATCACTCTTAATGACAGTTAGCATTACAAACTTATTCTTACCTTATTTATACAGCTTGTTTACTGATAAGATAATCAAATGTAAATCTCATGTGAATAAACCCACAAATATGAACCCACCAATATATATATATATATATATATATATAAATAAAAGATTATGTAATATGTTCACGCCATGACCAATGTGATTTGGATGTAAAGCTAGGGCTGGAGTATGAACTAAAGCCTGCTATCCCATGTTTCTCCCTCTTAGCCTCATCTCCCAGTGTATTTCAATGGGATTACAGAACTCCCATCCACGTAGCAAGGACAAGCACTGACAGAGCTGCAAAGATCCTTAAGAGGCATCACCAAAATGAAGACATGCTGCGCTATACATCAACGCCATTGTATGGTAGCGTTGCATTTTTTGTGTTTTAAAGGTACAGTGTGTAACATGTGGCGTCAGATTGCAACCTTTTCTAATGTGCTAAGTGTGTAGGACAACTACGGTGTAAGGATGTGACAATGAGGACATTTTTCCACCGGTTGACGCGCACGCCAGCCGTGACTGCTCCGTCCTCCGCACGGTGATTGCCTCATTTACGTTATGGTTCTCTTATAGCATTGGGTTTAAATCCAAAATATTCCCAAATAGGCACTTTTGCTTTTCAAGCAAATCCTCTGCCATGGTTTTGTCTGTCAACTTTCTCTCGTCCCGTGTGTGAAATCTAACTCCTGCTACTCTGAGCTGAGACTCTGTACGGAGCAGATGCTTTCACTTTCAGTTTGTAGTGTGTTGTCCGACTATGTATTGATAACGCGGTGCTGATACGTGAAAATGAACTAAATGGGTTTGATTTCTATAAAAACTGTCAGGGAAAGCCTAGTACGGTGGGCGACGTGAAAACACGAATGGCCTTGTGAAGAGTTACTCGTTGTAAGAGAAGTGTTGGTCATTTGGAGCAGAGCCAGTGTGAAGTGTGTGTGTATGTGGGAAGTGAGAGGTGAAGCAAGAGAGAGAGCGGCGGCGAATGTGTGTGGGCGAACAAGTGAGCTAGTGGAGCAGAAGACAGAGTTAGTTTAGCTTTGAGAATATCAAGTGAATGTACAGTGGAAGTTGCGGTTTGTGCAGAAATAAATGCTGCAGCTCCTCAAGACCAACAGAGGTTTCCTGTGTCTTGTTTCACGGCGGTTGAGTGGAGTGACAGGGGTTAACTCTGGAGCAAGTAATGGGATTGACTCCGACCCAAGCAGGAAAAGGTAACACAGTGTTTGGTTTGTCCGTTTTGAGCTACTTTAGAAACAGGGCGGCTGGCTCCGTGAAGAGGTAGTGTCTAGAAGGGAACCTGCAAGTTGGGGGAACTGTCGCGAGATTGTTAAGGTTCAGCATTGATCTCGAATTAAGTTAAGGTTAGGCATTGATCTTGAACAGTTAGGGTTAGAATAAGTCGTCAGGCAGCAAGTCTCGCAAGAGTTTTTGCAGATCTCAGATCAAATTTTGCAGTTTGCAGGTTACCTTCTAGACACTACCGTATGTAGATATAAGCGGCTCATTCTAAGGTAACGAAAACCCAACAACTCTTATTATCAGGTGATTATACACTAAAGAAAACATACTTATTAATATCATATTGCTTTACTGTCAGTAGATTTCTTTAATATCACATTTAAAATCACAACTGCTTTCACTGCTGGAGAGGATATTTGCACCCAAACGTCAGTGATAGTCAGTAAGAAGTTAATTTGCTTGGATTATGTTTTATCTCTAGTTTTAATCATGGGCCAGGTTAGTGAAGTGCACATTTAATACCCCTCATATCTACAGGCCCAGTTGGTAAATTGATATGTCAAATCCTATTTATCAGTTGATTAATCACTGCAGGGGGAGTGAAAAATGATGAATGATGGCATCTTGTGTCTGTCCGGCTCGGCTCGCTGAGGAAGTTTTTCACACAAACTTTCAACATCTGTCCAGCAGTGCGAGCTGTTGCACCGCTTCAGGCCATTTAATTAGACGATGCTAAAGCTTCACCCTTAATTTAAATCCCGGGGACCGCTCCGCATGCAGATGACAGGCACTGATAACGTCACACTGTTTGTATTTTACAGTTCATTCTCCCCACCACCCTCTTTATTTTCTCTCTCTCTCTCTCTCTCCTTCTGGGAGATAAAAGTAGAAACTGAGGCAAATTCATTTACAAAAATAAAAGGCTCAACATGAGCCGCTAAGAATACTCCACAAGAAACCAAACGACAACAGCAGCAGCTATTCCTGGACCATATGGCCTGTGCTTGGGCAGCCATGTTGGGGCCATATGGTTGGTTTGGGTCAAAGATCTGTTGTCATAGCTCCCCTACACGGCACACCTTATGGCAGGTACACGAGAAATCTGTTAAGACAAGGGGTTCCCACATCTCAGCATGTTGGGTGGTTGATGACATATTGCGGAGTGTAAATCAATCAGTGCAGATAGAAACATTTTAGAATTGTCATAACAGACACGACCACATAGTGATTTCATTTGCTGCTTATACTGAAAGCGGAAATCCTGGATTGTTTTCCCTTCAGTTTCCGTAGTGATGGAGACAGTTTTCTAAGATCAGAGGAGAAGCCGAGGCGCCTGACCCTTCCCACCCCGGAGAGCCTTGATGATGACCTATGTATGCAATTAGTAGCCTAATTAGGTGCTGTGGTGCTAGAGATACAATGGAGAAGAAAACACAAACAAACAGACCAATTACCTTGGCAACAACCTCCCACTTCATCAATGCGCCACGGTGACATGTGGCCTCACCTGCTCTGACCTTCCCCTCACGGGCATGAGGACACAGGGAAGAGTCCAGGCTCACACACACACACATGGCCACAGATCCATGTATGCACACAAACACAAGACAAACAAATCAATAAAATCATGAAATTAAAATAATAATCGATTTCCTCAGGTTTTATACGTCTATGTATTTTATGTTGTGTCCCCTGAATGAGCTCAGATCTTAAACAGGGCTCCATTAAGAGGAAGAGTTCAATTGGTAAAAAAAAACCATCAGAGCAATGCGTAAATACCTTTGCAGAGTGTCAAATTAGTCTTTGTCGCTGTCACAATACGTCCACACTAATAATGATCTATCTGGTGAATTAAAAGGCTGTCGGAAAAAAAGGAGTTATTTTTACTGCGTGGAGTGAAAGCTAGCTTGGTAGAAATCTTCGGGGGTTAGATTGCTCCCATTTGGCTAATAGTGTAAACATTGGAAGGCATTGCAGCACCTCCTCCTTGGCCGGAGCCCAGAGTGCACTCTGAATATTCAGAGAGGGCAAAGCTCTGAATATGCCACAGGGACTTCTCGAAAAGTGCTCTGATTTAACCAATCGGCCAGAGCGGAATCAGAATACATATTTTGGAGTGCCAATTTATAGGAAGATGTGACATTTTCAACTTTGCGACACGACTTAAAAACCTTGAAATACGAGGGCTGACCACAGAGACGGCCATATTCACACGGTCAATTGGCTTATTGCGTCAGTGAATGGCATTTAATTGACTTGGTAGTGCCATCAAAAGGAAGGACACACCATTCCACTCTAACAGTAAGTGTGTCCTGCTTTTTTCAATGTCGAGAGCGCTCTGCAAATGTCCAGGGTGATGTTCTGACCAGATGGACTTTCAGCTGCGCTCTGAATGAACCAGTACTTCAGTATGGAGCCACAGGACACTGCTGCAACCACAGTGCCAGCCTTTTAACCCATTTGTGCCCAAAGACTCTATTTTAGTAAGATAAGGAAAAATGCCAAAAAAACATTTGTTAAAAAGTCTTGACATTTGGTACAAACATACTTTGGGAAAGTATCTAACAGTACGAATTTAAATTTTTTAGATCACATAAAAAATAACACTTTTATTAATAGTCAAAATCAGGATTTTTGAAATATGTATGAATTTTTTTTTACACTGCATGTATGTGCATATCTTGAAACAGTAGTCCCATGTGCACAAAGACTAGATGGTAAATGGTAAATGGACTTGCATTTATATAGCGCTTTTCTAGTCTTCCGACCACTCAAAGCACTTTACACTACATGTCAGTATTCACCCATTCACACACCGATGGCTATGCCTTCGGGAGCAATTTGGGGTTAAGTGTCTTGCTCAAGGACACATTGACATGTGACCTGGAGCAGCCGGGGATCGAACCACCGACCTTCAGATTGATAGACAACCTGCTCTACCCTCTGAGCCACAGCCGCCCCTAGATACAGTATGATAAGAAAAACAACCTAAACGGTTTGACCGATTTTGAGAATTTCTTCACATTTGAGCTTAGGCAAGCCCAAAGAACATTTTCACCGAAGGAAATTTAAAAAATTGTTTCTGTTGCTGGCACAAATGGGTACACACCTCTTACACTCTGCATCAAGACAACAAGTCCTGACATCAAACATGAGCGCTTACAACCTCACTCACATGGTTGACTTAGGGGCTGTGTTAATGGTTACGTAATTAACATCTGTGTTAATCCTATCAAAGTGAGAGGGACACTTCAGTGAACACTGCATGGAAATTAACCCTCTTAGACTTGCCGATGTATGGCTTTTCCTTGGTATATTTACAATAACGTTTTTTTTTAGCAGTTTCCAGAACAGAAGTGCTCGCCACCCAATCCCTGAATGTCAAAATGTCAAACGTTTTTGATACCAAATCGCAGCATGGCTTTTTCTGTGGTGTTCCTCAAGGTCTTGGTGTCTTAATGTGGTATTTTGGAGGGATTATTGATCATTTTTATCAATTCTTAAAGGGACTGTTTGTAACTTTTTAAGCGTATAAATGTACCGGGTCGGGACACATGCGCGCTCGCCTATGCGCGCTCGCATATGCGTGCTCGTGTGTGGCCGGAGCCTCGTCTCCTCTGCCTGCTTGCCTTCACGCAGACAGCGCGCGCGTTCTCGCGTACTTGCTCCACCTCTAGATGTGAACGCGTGCTCACTCCACACTGCTGAAGAGTTAGTAGCTCTGAGGATATCTAGTGAATGTACAGTGGACGTTTGTGCAGAAATAAATGCTGCAGCTCCTCCAGACCAACAGAGGTTTCCCGTGTCTTGTGAAGTAACGGGGCTCCTCAACGAGTTACGTTATCGTCTCGTTACCAACCGGGTGCCGGTGTCTTCGGCTGCCAGCTGCGGTCGGGAGGCGATAACGTAACTCGTTGAGGAGCCCCGCTGCCTGAGCCTGCGCTGAGGCAGGAAAAACCAACACTAGGATCAGCATTGATTCATGGAGAGACCTTCGTCTGGTCAGCTAACATTACTGCCAAGCAGCTGAAATATAGAGTGATGTTGTGGTTTTAGCTGACGTGTGTCGCCTCACTGTTTTGAGCGATGATCCTTCATGTCTATTTAGAGCGAGCAAGTGCGAGCTCGACGCTGACTTTTGTTGATTTCAAGGCCACAGGTGTCGCTCTTAAGAAGCATTTCTGAAATGACAAACAAATAGTCCCTTTAATTGTTAAAAAATGGTTTAATTTAGCACCAAATCTGTGTAATGAATGGCATCCACCCAAAAATTGCTGCAACAACTTATGAAACATAATAGAGCATAGGAATGGCTATCATATACTTCTATCATAATCTTCCAAGCCCTTATACACTTTCACAATTTATTTGAATGAATGAATTACTTATTAAATTCATGTTTATTACTGATTTATGACTAGAACAGTTAGACAAATAGTGCTGAGCTGCATCTCAAATTAAGATTCAGGTTCCCAGCTTTCAAATGATGTACACCACTTCTTCTATGTGTCATCTACTGCTGACCTGCCATCTCCCCCTAAAGACCTCATGTACCGCCCTAAAAAAGACAAAAACGGGTCTATTTTGGGTCTTCGAGGTTTAACCCTGCAGTGCATTGAACTACGGATGATGTTTTTAAAGCACATCATTCTCCTTGATGATGTTATTAGGTCCTCTGCACCCAATCTGCACCACACAAGATTTCAGCCTTGTCAGGTGAGTCTAAAAATCTGATCTGAGGATGAAAGCAGAGAACACACAAATGACATAAAGTGAAAATATTTTGAAGTATGTGTCAGAGAGTGTCAAAAACACCACACACATTTGAACTCAAATGATCCGTGTGGTGCACAGATGTCTAAGGTAGTTAGTTTGCTTGATGGTTTAGGACTCTCTGTACAGCCGCACCCAAAGCTTTTTCTTACGCGACACACCGTAAAGATAAGGACATCAAACATTACCGACAACCGGCTTTACTGGCTAAGAGCGTCACTGATTGGCATTTAATTGACATTCTTGGTAATCCTTCAAAGGGAAGCAAACGCCATTTCACGGATGTAGAAAGCCGGTGGGTGTGCTTTTGTGTCTATTTGTGTGTGTGCGCACATACGATGACGGCAGGATGTAAAGTCTGTCGTTGCATTATTCATCAAAAAGCCTTGAGTGATTTTATTCTCCTGTTACGATGATATGGCAGAGAATGGCCCCAGCCATGTAAATCAATGTGCATACAACAGCTTCAATCATTGCTCTCTCAGTAATAGAGGGCAGGAGACAATTACCACTGCATAAACCCAAGACCCTTTGAAGGAAATGTCACCAAGCAGCACGCTGCATTGTGTTGAATGGTGCCTCCCTTACTAGATGACTGGCTTTGTTAAGGTAGTGGTTCACTTGATTGAGGAGGACGTTCACATTAAAATTCATGGTCTGATCTTCTCCTGTATCTAGGGGGCAGTTTGAGCTACATTTATGCAATGAACATCATTGCAATTACTTATAAAAGTTACAAAAAACATTATTTTCCATTTAAAAATTGAAGGAGCGTAAGACTACAGTTGCCGGGGGCCACGGGGAAAGATTGCAGAGCAGCTGAACTAATTTGAAAAAGTAATTATGATTTGATTTAAAAATATATCCACATATGTGTTTAGCAGCAAAATAAACAAATTACAAATTAATGTGAGGCTGATTTTTCATATATTTTCAGTCATAATAACCAGCTACGATAACAGAGTTCCAAACAACCTGAGTTGGTTGTATTGTAACACCTGAACAATAGAAGAAACACACAATGAAAACTTTCCTTTAAAGTAAATAACTATATTTTGCCCCTAAAAATGGATGTAGACTAACGTTACTCAGGGTAACAGGAAAATATTGCTAACAGTTATTAGGCATGTAATAATAACCATAACCTATTTTTCAATAACAGTTAAAGTAGCCTATAACCGTACTGTATAATTACACTAGGTCTCCAACTAATGACAGTTTATAATGTATTGTAATTTAACACATCCGTCTAGCCTCTCACACCCACAGATGCTCACAAGTAATTTTTTTAAAGTCCAAGTCAAGTCTTAAGTCACTGTGTGTGCAGCTTAAGTGCGACTTGAGTCCAAGTGCCAAGTCCAAGTCCCCATCTCAGCCATGCGAGTGGCTCAGTGAGGCTGGGGTTTGAGATGAATGCTTACATGAGCATGCTAATATGCTCACAATAACTATGTTAACATCCATTCATCCATTATCTGTAACCACTTGTTACAGTGTAAAAATACTCTGTTACAAGTAAAAGTACAAAAGTATCAGCATCAAAATATACTTAGAATACCAACAGTGAAAGTACTCATTATGCAGAATAATATATATATATATATATATATATATATTATATTATTGGTTTATAATTATTGATGCATTTACGTGTTCATCACTTTAATGTGAAGGTGGAGCTCATTATAATTACTTACATTTATATACTGCTGGGTAACTTAACCTATAATAATATATCATAATTTATTATTTTGTATTAATAATAATAATAATAATAATAATAATAATAATAAGAATCTTCAAATTAACCAGCAACTAAAGTTATCAAATAAATGTAGCGGAGTAAAAAGTACAATATTTCCCTCTGAGATGTAGTGGAGTAGAAGTATAAAGTAGCATAAAATGGAAATACTCAAGCAAAGTATGTACTTGCATAAAATTATTGTAACAATATCCACTTTTAATGCTGTTAAATAACTAATATATTGCGATTTATTGCGATACTCTAAGTAAAGCAATATTGTGATTTTCTTAGGAGAACTGTCATAGTATAAAGAACATACCACCATGTATAAATAAGTAAAACATATTAATACAAAATGTTAACTTTTTTTATGCAATCAGAACAGTGAGATCTGCATTTTCACTTATGACAGTCCCTTTAACATCCAACATCACAGCACTACTTTGAGAGGGCATATTACACTTAGAGGACGCATCTCTTTGGAAATGAAATAAAGTACTGACTGAGTTAATATTTGCATCTAAACTATTAATTAAAAATCAATAGTGTTTTTGAGAATCGATACAGTATCACAAAACAGAATATCGCGATATTCTATTTTTTTCCGATATTTGCTTACACCCCTAATTCAAATGGGGGTAAAAGGTTGGGAACAGCTGCTTTAGATGGTCAGCTGAACTCCAGATTGTGAGTACATGCAAAAACTCACTCACACACACACAGTTCAAGGTGTTAAACGTCTTGTGAAAACACTCTCTGGTTGACCCGGCCAGAGCCCGCAGGAAGACGAGGCGAGAGCCCGACTCCGACAGAGAGTCCATTCAGCTTCTCTGTCGATATTTAATCCACACTGAAATTATTGATAACCCGACCACGTTCAGTCACCCAGATACCCCGCTGCCATAATGTACCCTACATATTTGATATGGGAGCTATTTTTATAACTTGGAACTTTCAACTGTATGAAAAATTGAAAAGGACTGGAGGAGGGAGGGAGGGAGGGAGGGAGGGAGAGATGGAGGGGAGGAGGCAGGGAGGGGGCAAGGACGAAGGGAAGGAGAGGGCAAAGGAGGGAGGAGAGGAGAGAAGGTGACAGAAAGAAAGAGAGCGAGAGAGAGAGAGAAAGGGATTTACTGTTTGAGAGACAAATGTCAGAGGAGAGGGGGGGTGGTAGGGTGGAGGGACGGCCATGTGGGAGGAAAAAGATCGGAGACGGGAGAGACGGTAAGTGAGGGAGCAGAACGGAGAGAGCGAGAAAGAGATGACCTTTTATTGCCTTCACTCACTCAAATAACATGGCACTCTGTCACAACAATACAGGGTGATAGTGTGATGTAGTAGTTGGGGAGGGCGAAGGAGGGGCAGTGAAAGGACAAGCCGTTTCGCCGGGCTAGTCTCAACCACCTTGTCTTCAATCCCCGAAGAAATCGGAAAATATAGTATTCACCCAAAGGATGATTACACATAAAAGCTGTACTTTTATGAATCCAGTTCTGCTGGGAGTCCCACTCATGGTGCATGCAGAAAGAAACGTGTGCTTTCTGTTACAGTCTCTCTTTATTCTCTCATTCACACCACACAAGCCTACTCACCCTCTTGGTGAGTTGTGTGTCCATCATGAAGTTGTGTACGTGTTTCTCTGCCTTGGTCAGCTCCAGCTTCCTGGCTACCACGGCAACCACCAGAGCCGTACAGCCGGCGCCCTGAGAGAGAGGAGGGAGGGAGGGAGGGAGGGAGGAGAAAACAGAGCACTGAGTCAGTCAGTTAAGGGGAGGAATTGGTAAATCGGTGGCTTTTTGGCCGGGGAATTAGCCCAGATGATTGAAGGGAACGAGGACAAATATGAGGAAGGGAGCCGCACGACAGAAGGAGAAGTGAATGGGAGAGAGGAGGGGATTAAGAGGGATAGCTCTGTTCCAGATCCACATTTCCTCATGTGGAGCGGCGAGCCAAGTCTATTTTCACTTCCAATCCATCTGGTGTGAGATCCCCTCTATATCGCCTCTATATGGGGCTGAAAAATATCCCCCTTTTAGATGGGAAAAAAACACATCAAAGATTGACACCACCTAATTTCATTTAATTGGATGCTGCCAATCTGAATTACACGGTGTCAGTCTTCTCCCGTCACCGGAGGCTTCGAGGCCTGCAGGAAGTGTAAAAGTATGAAACGCGGACCGGTTTGTCTGTATTCCAGCTCGACCCACATGGGACATTTTTTTGCAAATTCATCTGGGAGAGTGACAGCCGTCTCTCAACCAGAAAGGCATGCTTGAGAGGAGAAGAGGAGCAGGAACACAGGGAGGAAGACAGACTTAATTAACTTTCAGATCAGACACTGTTTTCAGTGGGGCTGTTGAGTGCTCACAGGTTCCTCTGAAGGGGCAGGCACCGAGAGGTGAGAAAAGATAAAGAGTGAAGTGCTATGAGTAAATATAAATGGGGAAGGAAGGAAACATGGAGGGTTGAATTCAGGAGGCGAGGGTGTGCACACAGAATAGGAAGGAGAGAAAGATGGAGAAGAAGGCAATGTTAATGAGGTCACACATCTCCTGATAAGTACTGAATTAAGATTAAGAGTGTTTAATGAAAATGAAGGGGTAGAGAGAGAGAATAAAAAGGGATATAAGGAGAGAAACATAGTGAGTTCGAGTGCAAGGGAGCATGCGAGCGTTTTGAAGCGTGTAGGAAATAGCCAAGACTTCATCGTGCACACTCTTGAACGATAAGACAGGTTTGCCAAAAATAACTTTGGCTGGGTTCACTAAAATGTAACGCACAAACAGGCATTAGTGCCCACGTCTATACACTCATCCACTCTATTTGTGTTTATTCAAAAACTATGAATAAAACATGATGAGGGCCGATGGAAAACCCTCGGTGCGTTCATACATGTCTGTGCTTTAGGGGAGAAAAGCCCTCAACGAAATTGCTACAGTACAGTATGTACAAGTGCAGCGCGGCGTGCACGTATCCAACTGTGTGTGTTCAAAAATTGTCCTCCTCGGTCAGAAACAGTGGGGTGCTGATTGGTTTGTCATGGCAGGCGATGTGTGTTTATGTGCATGCATGTGCTAGTGAGTGTGTGTGTGTGTGTGTGTATGAGAGTTTGTTTGTGTATCCGCCTGCATCCATTTGATTTCAGCAGGGTTCCCCGTGCAATCTCCTCCGAGTGACACGGCTGATGATGGCTGTGCTGCTGTGATTTGTTTCATACGCCCGGGTGTTTCCCCCTCACTCTCTCCACTACAGCGCAGCCATCATCTACAGTACGGAGCTGTCAGAAAAGGGGGAATCACCCATCTGTCCTTCTGTGCAACATCCACCCACTCGCAGGTAAAAACGGCATCTCTTTAAGCTTCATGCGGTGGATAACAAAAGAAGATGTTCAACAAAAAAAAGTGACATTTAATTTGTTCAATTAGAGAGCACAATACAAGCACTTAGAGGCAGACAAAAGCACAAAATAGGTTTGAAATGGCAGCTACTCTGCATCTCTTTAACCTGATGGTACCCACAGAACTACGGTATATCAAGAGGCCGACAAACACAAACACACATTCAGACGGTATCACTTCACTTTAACCCCTGAACCTATTTGGCATTTATAAGAAGTATATAAATAGCTGATGAATTACTTATAAAGTGTGTTGTTGATTACTCAGTTCTGATTGGTCAATGTTATTTCTTTATAACAGACTGTTACTATGTTTAAAAGACGGTTGCTATGGGCGCAGTTCTGATCTCGGACTCTGGCGGACTTTTTTTGTTACAAAGTATTGATTTCTTAAGTAAGTAGATGTGTAATAAGCGGGATAATGTACAGCTAGCGAGTCATTGTTGTGAAATAAACCCCTTAAGGGCGATGCAAGACCCTGTCTGGGTTTATTCTCAACAATAACCAGCTTGCTGAACATTATCCCTTACATAACGTAGTTGTGAGCAGATATAAGACAATTTTAAGTGTTTATTAATACACAGTATTTGTTAACATTTGTAACTTTATGAATAAAACTAAACTACATGAAGGGGACCCCAGGCAAAAACATTGTTTTTCATGCACTGATCAGTTTTGAGATTTTGCCTCCATAACATGTCTTCTTTCAGACTAGTGGAGAGAAAACATCTGAAATATCTCTATTAGTTCAAATATAATAACCTTATTCACCCGTGTCTTGCAAAATGTATGGAATTTTACTCAGGCCACTTTTTTAAAACGTTTTTTCTTCTCATGCTATGCACCAAAGATCTCCACTTCAATAGCACTTACACTGAACTTTCATTCCTATCTATATTCTGAAGGTTTTTACAGAGGGGTTTGTTCATATATCATTCATAGCCTGATTCAGATAACATCAAAAATAGACTTGACTGTTGACAGTATTTTCTGATTCATGGAGTGATAAAAAGAGATTCCCTCGGTGAACATCTTTGACTATAACATGTCAACAAAATGAAACTTTATATAATATTCAGATTTCTGAATGTATATGCAAATACATGTACGCATCCATGACCCGCATTATCTGATATGAGTTCTAATTTAGACAACATACACCTTTTTGCCGTATATAAGAACAACAACATGTTGTGGCAGTATACCACCATCCACCCACTCACAACGACACAAGAACACACACTCACACCTGGCACCCCCCCAGGTAGCCTCGGGGCAGTGGTATATTCCAACACAGTTGGCCTTCATCTGTTGTCATAGTAACGACGGTGAGAATTTCTCCTATAGACACTCATTACAATAATTCTCAAGCAGGAAAAAAAAGCAAATCCTGTTCCCTGCCCTCAACCTTTAACCCCCTTTTTAAAAATCATCTTCTCCCTTCATTTTCCTCTCCCATGACCTGCTGCGCCTCGTCTCCCTCCTTCACCCATACGAGCCTCACCCTCTACCTGCATCTCACTCCTCCTCTGATGATGATCAACGGATACAAACCACTCTGAAGGGAGCGGGGAGAGTGCGTTTGTGTGACAGGAGAGGAGAGTGTGTGTGTGGGAGTCACACTAAAGAGTGTGTGTCAAGCTCTGTGTCAGTGTTGTGTGGAGGATGCAGTTTGTATCAGCCCCCTGCTTTGTGTCTCTGTGAGTGTGTGTGTGTTAACGTTACAATAAGAGTTGTACTCCAAACCACAGATTGGATGATTTACCCAGCAAACGGGGGGTCTTTGTGTATGTGTCTTTGTGCATGAGTGTATTTATTCACACATTTAAAGAGACTACAAAGAAAGTAGGTGAGCTGGTAAATACAGAGACGCTGGACAGACACTGGGAGTTTTTTTGGGGGAATGTAAGTAGCGAGTGAGAAATATAGACACCAAAATTATCTACGTGACCCTAGTAAACTAGCGACTCATAGTGCAATAATTTCCATAATGACACTAGTAATAACAAGAGACCCACATAGATCCGTTTTTGTCTTTCTTTAGGGGGGTACAGGGCGTCTTTAGGGGGAGATAGCAGGTCAACAGAAGTGGTGTAGATCATCTGAAAGCTGAGAATCTGAAGATTAATTTGAGATGCAGCTCAGCAATGTGTGTCAAGTTGTTCTAGTCATAAATCAGAAATAAACATGAATTAATTAATTAAAATAAATTGTGAAAGTGTTTAAGGACTCAGAACATTATGATAGAAGTATATGATGGTCATTCTCATGCTCTATTATGTCTCATGAGTTGTTGAAGCAATTTTTGGGTTGATACCATTTGTTACAGAGATTTGGTGCTAAATGTAACTATTTTTTACCACTCGAGAATTGATAAAAATAATCAATAATCCCTCCAAAATACCACATTAAGATACCAAGACCTTGAAGAACATCATAGAAAAAGCTATGCTGTGATTTGGTATCAAAAACCTTTGACATTTTGGAGATTTCTGCATTTTTCACCGATTGGATGGAGAGCACTTCTGTTGTGTAAACTGCTCATAAACCCCCTTATTGTCAATCTACCTAGGAAAGCCATCCATCCTCTGAATGCTCTAGGTCTCTAGTTTGTGGCTGTAAAGTTTCGTGAGGCTGTGATTATCCTAGAGGTCACCACAGGTCATTTTATACAGTGACATGAAGTTTAAAAAAATGGTCTCACTATAATGAAATGGCTACTATGACATGTTGGTAACAACAGATTTCTTAGATTCTCTAGTTTCATGTGATACCAGTATCTTCCCTCTAGCTTTAAGACTGAGCCCGCTACAGCCTCTTAAAGACATTAATGTCGGCCGGGATTGCCGGCGATCCTGCGGGTCTCGGAGGGGTAAGTGAAGTAACTTGCTTGCTATGGAAAATATTGATGGACTTTTGATTTTGAGAGTTATGTCGAGGGCTTTATGATTTGCTCCTCACCATCATCCAGCGGTCATTAAACTGCATCTTAAGGCACTTGTACACTGGCGTCAACGCTCAGCGACGGTGGTTGCTACTTGACTTCAGGCGCACTTTAACGTAATCCACTCAGCACAAGTGCATAAGGACTGTGGACAAGGAATACAGAAGACTGATGCAGCAATGGCATTGGTAATAAAATGCTATTTTAGCAGCTTATTGCCTTATTTTCTCGATGGAACAAAAACAATTCAGAAGCCGGTGGTCACATTATCACATCTAATCATGTAACTTGACTGATCTGAGGACTGTTTAGGGCTGCTTTTTTAAAATGTTAAGTAGTGTTCTTCTTCTGTACGAGCACATTGCCTTTATTTTTCATTCATTTTAACAAGCTCAACTACGCTACTGGCATTATTAAAGCTTATGCGCAATGGTTCCCTCAGTTTTTAAAAACATTAAAAGGACAAAAGTGACATCCATGGCATTATCTGGTTAATGAAAAATGACATTTCAAATGTCTCATCCAGGCTTCCTCCTCTTTTTGTAGGAATGCCATTTTGAGAAACACGTCGATAATGTTGTACTTAACACATTGCACGAGTCTGTTATTCAGAAAAGTAATATTATTACATAATTTGGTTAAAAAACTGTATTATCGCCAACTCAGGTGAGCACCCACTGTGCAGTGACTTTCCTCTCTTTAGCTATTCAGTTTTCTATTACTCCCTGTACTCTCCTCTTTGGCAACATAAAACAACACTGTGCCTTATGAGAGAAATACTCATATTATCATCATATTCGGAGTCCCTATTTTTTTCTTTCCTGACCTTATAAAGACTCAGCAAATCCACCAATCTTATTAGCACATTTAATTTGAATTTACTTGACATTTAGCTGTAGAGCTATTAAAAAAATCTAATTTTCTTCTATTTGAAATGACACAAATTTCCTTCAATTATTCAGAACAGTGTATGCTAAAGCGATAGCATGGAGAAGTAGAGTAGTGTTCAAAGTACTAAATGAGTTGACCAAGTGGACCAATTTCCACTTATTCCCTTAAACAAACGGACGCTAGAAACGAAGAAGGAAAAAGGCCAGTGAAACGAAACAGAGACGGGGAATGAGACAGAGAGAAAGACAAAGAAATGAATAGTTTGAGGAGGGAAGAACACCTGTGAAGTGATGCAAGAAGAGGAGCTGTCGGCAGCTGAAACACTGATACTAACAGATGGACGGTAGATAGAAATAAACACATGGCCTCAGGGAAGGAGAGACGGACAGAGAGGAGAAGAGAGAGAGATAGAGGGATAAATAGAAAGAGAGACTGAACGAGAGAGAAGTAGATGGTGGTACATAGAGAGAGAGAGAGAGAGAGTGGGAGGACATGGCACAATGAAAGGTGGGACCTTCATTATGCAATGAGGACAGACAGGGGAGTAACACACACACACACACACACACACACACACACACACACACACACACTAACCCCTAATGTGCTCTTGTTTGCACGCCTACACACCAAAAACACACAGAAGCACAGATGCTGGCTAATTCAAGGAGGATTGACTAAATTACACAAATGGCAGAATTTCTCTCGGAAATGACAGCATGCTCTCTAATCTGCTGACCTTTGAACGAGGCGAGGACAGCGCCGAGGGGAGGGACAGAGAGCGAGAGAGAGAGAGAGAGAGAGAGAGAGAGAGATAAAGAGACGGAGGAGAGGGAGGAAATGTACTGACCATGATTCCCGTGAGCAGACAGACTCCTTTTCCACAGTAGGTGTGAGGAACCATGTCTCCATAGCCGATGGACAAGAAAGTGATGGAGATAAGCCACATGGCTCCCAGGAAGTTACTGGTCACATCCTGGGCATCGTGATACCTAAAAAGAAAACACCGTTCGTGTTCAGAGGATAAAATCAGTCAATAGTAAAAAAATATATAAATAAAAACAAACATAACTGGCACACTGGTCCTGTCTGCAAATGTGGGCGTTTAAACCTCAAACACGTGACCTCATTTTTTTTTTTTTAAAAAACAGCAGCTCTTTGCCGCCATCATTCCTGCCCTATGCACAACACTGTTGCCGTAGCAACCAAACCTGGTGCAGATCTGAAACAAAGTTGTTTTCTCAAAAAACAAAAATGCAAATTTTAGCCTTGGATGTTGGCAATATCTGCTCTATTCTCGAGCCTGGAGGAACACGCTCTCTAAATTCTCAAATTTGCACCTTGTTTGGAGCATTTTCAATTGAGTCTTAGAAGTTTTTTCCTTTCGATAATTTGGTTTGGAGAGGAGAGGAAATGCCAATTAAACTTGGATGTGAACCAAACAACGGCTTCCCAGCAGCCGGCCAATGATGCATCTAATCAAGCTTATTAACCAACTGACGTTTTCCCATATTTCCTTGATTATTTCCAAAAAAACGTTTAAACCCATCGAAAGGGAAGGTCACTTTTGACTTTCCACTTGATGTTACATCAATAACATTACATCATTCGTAAAATCAGATTATCAATCTCTGTAGGCAGACAATTTGATTTACTGTTTGAAACTGAGTTTCTCAATAACAGCGAGACGGCTATGCCAGTAGCTATTTTGTATCAGAGCATCTGCCTGCTGGATTCAAATAAAGTCAAATAAATCAGCAGTCTGCTCTGCACAGCCTCATAGTGCAGCTGTTAACTACCCAAGTCCAATATATGTTCGTCTACCTGTGTATGTAGAAACCTTCCAGGACATAAACCTCAGAAAAACTATTATAAATGCTCTGCAAGGTGTTAAAAGTATGGGGACATTTCAGTTTATTATTAAGCATTTATAAGCAGAAGATAATTAATAAACAGTTTATAACACATTATCAGATAGTTGTGTAGATTTTTAAAGTATTTATGAATGTCCTTGTCAACGACTATTAATCTTCCTGTGAAGCATTGGTAACTTGTAACATGTAAATGTAACTATACATGATGAATGAATGATTAATAATATAGAATAGATACAGTTGTAATTATGACATACGATATATTAGATTATTATATGCATTTATGAAATGTATTCATGAAGTATTTATTTATTTATAAATACTTTATCACTCTCCGTGACAACTGAGCAAACATCATCCATTGATGTAGATGCATCTGAAAGGCCTGAGAGAAATATAAATGGACCTTGAGTTAAAGCAAAATTTTTCGGGAATAAGTTTATTAGTTTTCTTAGATTTAGATGAGAATATTGTTACTACTCTCAGATCTATCTGGGAAATATAAAGCTACAGACAGCAGCTGGTTTGCTTAGCTTAGCATAAAGACTGTAAGCAGGGGGAAACAACTAGCCTAGCTCTGTCTGAAAGTAACACAATCCTCTTATCAACGCTAGCTGTTTCCCTCTGTTTCCAGTCTCTATGCTAAGCTAACCCAACCGGCTGCTGGCTGTAGCTTTGTATCTACCAGCCAGACATATATAGCGGTTAAAATCTTCTCATCAAGCTCTTTTATTTCCCAAAATGCCAAACTATTCCTTTAAAGGGGAACACTACCCAAGTGGCCAAGGAAAGTTCAATTAATATGTGTGAACATGAGCTACTCTCTTAAATCCAGAAACCAGAGAAGTAAGTCTAGAACTTGTGATGTCATAGGGCAGGGGTCAGCAACCTTTACTATCAGAAGAGACATTTTAGGCAAAAAACTCCCAAAAAATCTGTCTGGAGCCGCAAAACATTTGAGCATTGTGATGAAGGTAACCGAGTTTATAGTCTAAGTATATAGTATATAAGTCTAAGGCAGTGAGGACCCAAGTGTAAATGTACTACGGAGCATTAGGGTCACACTGAGGGAAAAAAAATCGGAGGTTTCCAGAACAAAGTCATAATGTTACAAGAAAAAAGTCGTAATGTAAAAAGAATAAAGTCATAACTTTACGAGAAAATTTTTTTAATATTACGAGAATAAAGTCATAACTTAATGAGAATTTTTTTTTAATGTTACGAAAATAAAGTCAGAACTAAACGCGAAAAAAAGTCGTAGTATTATGAGAATAAAGTCATAACTTAACGAGAAAAAAATTGTAATATTATGAGAATAAAGTCATAACTTTACGAGAAAAAAAGTCTTCTGACTTTATTCTTGTAACATTATGACTTTATTCTCGAAATCTCAGATTTTTTTTTTTTTCCTCAATGTGGCCCTAATACTCCGTCGTACCATCGTACCATAGACCTACAACAATGATAAACAAAAATGAAATTGTAAACATTATGTTATTTATTTCCATTATTAAAAAGCCACAGGGAGCCACTTGAGAGGGGCTAAAGAGACGCATGTGGCTCCGGAGACGCAGGTTGCTGACCCCTGTCATAGGATATAAAGTCTGGAGCTGCTCCATAGACGATGAATGGGAGACTGATTTTGTGGACCCACAGGATGTTTGTTTTCTCTTTTATACCCAAATGAGCTTTATTCTATTGTAGTGTTGTCAGCTGTGAAACGGAAAATGTGCCCATATACTCAGATCATTCCACTGGGTGCTCTCAGTGTCATCTACAACATCTCTCCCCATTCATTGTCTATGGAGCAGCTCCACACGTTACATCCTATGACATCACATGTTTGGGTTTTCGCACTCTAGTTTTTGGATTTGGGAGAGAGTTGTTCATGTGTACTAATATTCTTTTGGATGAATAACATGTATGATTTTTTTTTTTCTAAAATAAAGTGCTGTCTTTCAGAACAGATATATTGTGTATTTATGAGACAAAATGGACAAATGAAGAAACAACTCCGTCGCCTGGATCAAATCAAGTGTACAACTGGTGAGAAAGCCTCATAAACTGACGTCTAAAGATGGAATATGTTGCACACATGTCCCAGATTATATTTCCTGCCAATTGAATTTCATTGCTCAGTTGAATTCCTCAGCCAATCACAGTCTAGTCAGTCTATCTCATGCACATACACGATAAAAAAACACACCCAAAACAAACCAGATTTGCAACTGACCTTTCGCACACTCGTACGGTCCAGGCAGCGATGATCCACAGAGAGATGCTGAAGACCAGCAGCACCGTCCCGGGGCAGATGGTCATGAGGGTTTTCATTACAAACCGTGTGTTGAAATGCACCTGCAATAAGTGCACACAGTCAGTATAGCAGAGCTGATAAATTACATTGTAAAACACACTTTTTCAATGGGTTACTATTACTTATAGCTCTAAAATCCTCATCCCGCACAGCGTTTCCCAGTCAGACTTGATGTTTTACTAATTGGTCTTCTGTGTAGCTTTGATAGCGGCCGCACTCTCAGAGTCTAATTGGAGTCAAGATCGGGGCTCGCCCTCTGACTCGGGTCGAGCTATACAGTGCCTTTGAGTAATTGGCCTATTTCAGTGTAGTTTGGCTCATTTGTCACCAACTTCTGGCAGATGGATGATCTGAGAGCAACGGTTGAGCCCTGGAAGGGTTAAGCAGCTGATAAATGAGTTGTCATGTTGGAGCCGCACTTCAATGGCAGCTTCACCTCCTCTCCCCTTTGCCGTAACCCGAGGGTCAGAATAGTGCCATCACAGATACACTCGCAACCCGCGAAATTGCCCATCTAAAATCTACTCCACCACACGCTACTACTACTTCCTGATTTTACAATAATGTTTATCGTTTAAAGTCATTACAAACGCGGGCGCCGATCACTCATTGCACGGCTTGTACACATTTCTCCGCACTCGTATTGCAATCTCATTCGAGTCCTTTCTTTTCATGCCCCATTTGAGCCGTACGCAATATCTTGTTCTCATTTCACGCTCCCATCTCATATTGTATTGCGAAAGATCCACCACAGCTTACATCTAAGTCTCCACGTACGGCAATGACAAAAGAAGAGGAAGGGCATTTGAACTGGTGGATGAAAAGAAACAGGGTGACTAGAAGGACTTGAGCTAGTTAGAGAGAGACAGAGGCCAAGAATGAAAGGGGCAAGGCGGACACAGATTGAATTCTGAGGAAAGAGCTCTTGACCTTAATACCTTTACAACCCCTCACCTCTCTGGAAAAAAGCTTTCTGATGACCACACTCTTTGAATGCATACTGCACAATACACACAAAACCCCTCTGACCTTATTTAGGGCACCTATACTCCTGGAGGAGGCGTCGGTGAAGAGTTTGCTATGCAGAAGCATGACTCTGGCGATGAGGTAGAGGCGCAGGAACATGGGCACGCTCAGCACCATGTCCAGGTCGGCCTCGGCCTGCGACGGCGCGTATGAGAAGGCCAGCCGCGCCCGCCACTGGAACTTAAAGTCCCCCGGCACTGGATGCACCGCGGACACTAGCAGCTCCAGAGCGATCAGCAGAACCCTCTCCATGGTCATGGCGATGCGCCAGTCGTCGGCTCCGTTGTCGATGACGAACAGCTGCGGGGACAGGAAGGACATGAGGAGCGTTAAAAGAGGGAAGGACTTGTTTTTAATGTGCAAACTTTTCATCATTCATCAGTACAGCTGACTGATCGGATGATTAAGAGAACGAGCAGCAATTTAGAGTAAATGTCTCTTTCCCCGAGATGTAAAACACCATCCATCTAATCAGTAATCTATTCAGTCTCCACACAGTGCTTTGGCTCATTTTCAAGTAACCTACAACTCCGACTAAAATTAAACCAAAGTCATCTGGAGCGGCTGCTCTTAAGCAAAACAGGCTCCTAAATATTATTATTATTATTATTATTATATATATATATA
>CAKAOI010029112.1:0-19480 GCA_916701655.1 Sebastiscus albofasciatus
GAAGGAGCCGTGTTTTGCATTATGGGATTGATGCAAGGTGACAGCGTTGTTCTGCGATGCTAAAGCCAACATGTCAGTTTCAGATCATGCATATGTCTCAACCAAAAGGCCAAAACGTGTACTTTAACTAATGATGACATAGCTAAGAGCTATCATTAATAAGAGCTACCACAAAATAAAAACAAACAACTAACGATTCTTTTCATTGTCAATTAATCTGTTGATTATTTTCTCCTTTAATTGATTAATTCGTTGGTCTATAAACTGTCTGAAAATGTGGATCAGCGTTCCCCAAAGCCCAAGATGACGTCCTCAAATGCCTTGTTTTGTCCACAACTCAAAGATATTCACTTTACTGTCATAGAGGAGGAAAGAAACCAGATAATATTCACATTTAAGAAGCTGCAATCTGCAATTTTCCTCAAAAAAATTACTCAAAACGATTAATCAATTATCAAAATAGTTCGACAGCATCGATAGACAATTAATCGATTAATCATCGCCACTAAAAATAATCTCTCTCTTCCCATTCACCTTCCCATTCCTACAATAAAACCCTCGTTAACAGACTGAATTTCAGCCGTCAATACGCAGAGGTCTCGGTGGTTTACTGAAGGCTGTGACCCTTAAACAACCTCCGGCGTCCAGACGTATTCTGGATCAAACTGCCGTCACGGAGGGGGTCAAAAGTTTAGTCCAAAACCTCACTTCTGTTGCAAACCACCTTTCACTGACCAACGCAGGGAGGGAAGCTGTTCCGGGTCAGCGAGGAGCGTTCTCTCAACGCCGCTCTGATTTGTTTGTAATTAACGATCTCAAACAAACAAAGCGATAAAAAGTAGGGGAAATAATTGATTGGATCTTTAAATGCGTCTGTGATTAGCAAATGGAAAACATTCAGGCGCCTTGGGGACACGTGGAAAAGTTGGGCTGATGACCACAACTGTCAACGAGCTCGTGCCCTTTATAAAACACATCAGACAGCAGCAGCAGTTAGTCTGCTGTTACTTTACTATATGAATCAATTTGTTAACACGCGTTCCCAGTGGGAATTAAGCTGGTTCATGGCTACTACAGCAAAGTGCATTATATTTCTCTTTTCTAGAGCATACATGCTTACAAGTATTACTAAAAAATAACAAATAGTGACATCATGGTGCTGAGTACTACAGGGTGTTACTACTAGAGCAAAGTCAGGCCTGCGGGCCAACGTTGGCTTCACCATCAGGTTCAATTTGGACCACCAGATGTTAGCAAATTTTAACTTTTTCAATTAACTGGCAATCCCGACCAACTTTACTGTCTTTCGGAGGATGTAACTGACTCAGTTTTAGGGTTAGAGTGGAGTTACTGGTATCATATGAAACTAGAAAACCTGAGGAATCTACTGGTAGCAACCATGTCATGTTTGTCGGAAAGGAGGCTAGATGAGGGGTCTCACAGGGGTCCCTTGTCCCTATTAAAAGTTTGAATTTATCTGCATGCTAAACAGTCTTGGAAATGAATAAACTGGGTATGACTGGGAATGAGCCCAATTGTATTCAGCAGGTGGGTTTTAAATCCTTGAAACTCGGCCGGCGGGCCCGGACGCTATTCTGTTTCCAGAGGTTGTTGCAGGCTGAGTTTTCAAGCTAGATACCAAAAATGCTGGTATTATATGAAACTAGAAAGCCTAAGGAATCCATTGGTACCAACCATGTCATGCGAGCTCATCGGGAAGATTGCTAAATAACGCTACGAATTTACGCTAAATTTTGGATTTTCAAAGGGCTCTGTTGACCTCAGACTTCAAGATATGTGAATAATAATGAGTTCTCTGGGTACCCCGTTTGCAGACAGGCCCACTTTATGATCATCACATGCAGTTTGGGTAAAAAACAAATACAAATGTGTTATTTTCACCTATTCTAAAAACGGTGTATTTGAATATTCCTGAGCCCAACTGTATTCAGCAGGAGCGTTTTAAGGGTTCAACTGTGTAAAAGCTAACATGATATTCAATGAGGGGAACTTGGGATCCTAGTACCATTTTGCATCTTAACAATACATTACAATAGGTGTTTACTTTTGGCCCGTGGCCAACCATTGAGTTCCAGTTTTGGCTCTCCGAGGGAAAAGGTTTGGGCACCCCTGTACTAGAGTTTCAAAAAGAAAGACTCAGTGTTGGCCTTCAAGTTCAGACAAACTGAATAAAATGAGCTATGCTATCCGTGATGCTCAACAGGAAATGCCTGTCTGTATATTATAATTGAAAATATATATATCATTCTATTTCCCCCGTCTTATTTCCTGGGTTAATCCACATCTTGATGGAATCAGCGTGTCCGTAAATCAGACCACTTTGAGGCAGAGACGCGGAGGGATCGCCGCCGCTGCCGGTGCCTCTCCCCTTTTTGGTTTTTATCAAAAAGGAAGCTGATGACTCCCTTCAGATAAGGACGAGAGCCCTTCGCTTAAAGCTCCTTGCTAATAAATGAATATGTTCTCCATCACGCCAACCGCTTATTGTATTTCACAGGGACGAAATGCAATTTGTATCATTTCTGTGCCGCACATCAAAAGGAAGTGGGTCGTGCGCGATGACTCACTGCACCGAAAACGCTCTGTTTCCAATCGAAGAAAATCAGATCTGTTCTCTGTTTGTTCACTTGGTTTTTACGTCTCCATTTGTTTGATAAGGCTGCGAGCAGTGACGGTAAATGGGCGGATAAGTCGAGGCAAAAAAAAAAAAAAGGTGACATGGTCCTTCTGTTGGCGGATAGGCCGTCAGCTTATCAATAAATGACATCATCTGCCCCCAAGACGTCTCTCTGCCTGTCACAACGATGGCACTTGAACTAAAAAAAAAAAAGACAAAAAAAAGAAATGTCTATTTTTCCCATTAGGGCTGTCTGGACGGATGATGGAGGCACAGACGCTGGGGACAGTTTGTCTGTCTGTGGAGACGGAAACTTCAAAATGTACTGACTGCAAAAGTCCAACTACTGACAACAAACACGCTGCACACTTAGTACAGTTTGGAAAAGAATAGATTAGAATAGATGAGAATAAACGTGACAATGACGCCCATTTCAATGAGCCTTACTTCCCCAACGTGTACTAGACTTGTAGATTAGGATTAGAACATAATAAACTCTGAAAGTCATGAGTTACATAGCAAGTTCCACTAAACTTTAACCCAGACTGTTTGCATGAAAAGGCGTATGAATGATACGATAATGGCATTTAGCGTGCAATAAAACGTCTTACTTCTTTTGGCTGTCAACTGTCACCTTCACCACGGTCTACCTTGATACCGGTATATCCTTACAACCCTAGATTTGAATGGAATAAACTAGATTTCCTTGTCGTTCATGAAGTCTGCTTGAGTCCTACCTTTTCTCTTCTTCTCAACTTTAAAGAAAAAGTTGTTTTTACATCTTGTTTATTTGTCTTTTCATATCTTATTGCTGTGGACACAGACAAATTCTCCTTAAACCAAATAATAATTCTCTTGTGCCCTGTCCCAGTACAACCAGTCACCCGTTATCATTGATCTAAACCATCCCCATGACCAACAACTCGCCAGAGCAGGAGAGCCTGGAAAGTCCCACGCTTCACCAACAAAGATACTCTTGTGTGTTTTGGTTAGATTTGGCATCTGTGTCGATACTGTTTGAGGAGCATCATCGTAAGGGAAAGTTTTGAGATTTGTGATCATGTGATCTGGACTCACAATAAAATGTCTAAAAATAGGGGTTATTAAAAAGGTTTGCATGCCAAGAGCTCCCTTCTCAAAACATAGACACTGATGTCTTTCAATAAAGTAATGCCAACAGGGAAAACATGGCATAGTTGCATGCATAGTTACGTTTAAGGAACTTAAGTTTGATTAACATCTAGCACATTAGTTTTAAAGGAATGAACTCCACAGACTCACTTTCAATGATGTTTTAAAGACTGAAGCCTTCCTATTCTTTGCAGCTACACATTCCCCTCAGTTGGAGAGAGCTGAAATGTCGAGCCAGCGCCTCTACTGTACACAACCTCTTTTTCTGAGACGTGGTGATGATGGTCGAGCTCATTAGCTGTCAGCTGTTAGCCTGTAAGGCCATGTGTCTGTGAGCTCTTTCTGAAACAGCAGGGGTGCATGACTCTGAGCAAAACCTGTAGCAAATCACACAGTCGGAGGGTTTTTTCTGTGACAAACTTGTGAAATTGGAGAAAGATAAACACCACACTAATGCGTTGTTATCCCTTTAATTAAATTGATCAAATACAATAAGCTAATTATGGAGATGGGTGAAATCAGACTGGAATTTCCAACAAAAGTTGAAGACAAACTTGCAGGTTTTGTTGCCCAAAAAGCCTTTTAATGTGTTGAACTGGGAGGATGATACAACAAAACAAAGGACTGCATGTCTTTGCACACCAAGTCCGTATTTTTAATCCGTCATCTGACAAAAAACGTTATGCACAGAAACCTTGGACACGTAATCTGATGTGTTTTACTATTCTATTCATTGAGGAAATGCGCAATACAAGACAAAACTGAAACGGACGAACGTTTCAGAGCAACTGTGTAAACATGATCCTATTTATTTTTAAACGTGCAACGAATTCGGACGAAAAATACGGACTTGGTGTACAGTATAAAGGCCTCAATTCGCACGTCAATGTTTTTCTGTCATGAATACTTTCACACAAAACACAAATATTACGCAACAATAAAGCGATGTAATTCTTTCGCATTGTAAATAAAGGCATTAACCAATCACGTTGGAACCGAGTTGCACCTATATTTATGAAACAACAACACAGAGACTCTACTTACTCTACGTACTGCAAACAAATCCCTTGGTACCAACCATGTCATGGCTTATATAGCTTGTCGGGAAGAACGCTAAATAACGCTCCAAAGTTACGCACAATTGCCATTTTCAAAGGGGTCCCTTGACCTCTGAAATGAACGGAGTGAAAACTGTATCTTATTAGATAAAACATGTTAACAAACTACATCATTTGCAGTTTAAAAAAAGGTAATGAATCACAATATATCTTATTGCAATAGGATCATATCGTGACTTAAGTATCTGGTGATTCCCACCCCTCTAAAATACACACAAAAAGTTAGATAGAAGGTATAACTGATCTGAACAACTGGAACAACATGCATCTCTCTCTGGTAACCACCTCCTGCCTTCCGTGCAGCAAAACACGGTCTCTAAAATCTATATTTCACTCTCCGTGGCCTCTCCCGATCAGCGTCATCAATCATTCAGTCAGAGCCGGTGGCTCGGCGAGGGCATCTGAGACTGAAAGGAAAACTTCAAAGGCAGGTCGGGCTCGGCCCGCGACGCTGTCAGAGTGGCACGGCACGAAACAGTATTGTGTTTTCACAAACAATGGAGAGCCATTACAGTGGAGACTGTTATCAGCCGAGGGCTACCAGGGACGGTTCCTGCTTCATTGTGAGCCATCGGAGTAGATTGTGTTCAGGAGCGAGTTCAGACTAAACATATTAGGGCGTAAGAAGACACACCTGAGGCTTATCTGATGGGAAATGGAACAAAGTCCGGAACAAAATGCATCCGGACGAATTTCCACGTGTGTGTGCGTCAGTGTTTTCTATTTATGTGATCTGATTTTATGTTTCAAGTGTGCCAAAAAGTCAAGTGCGTTTTTCTTGAATCGATTTGTGAACACATAAACTCTGTGTTTAGGTACGAGATCCTTAATTATGTGTGTGTTGAGTGTTTTTCTTTTACAAGACTGAACACAACATGTGGACCACAATCCAAGAGGATCTTTCATGAAAAGTCAGTGTGACATCTTTTAATGATAAAGCCGCGGATGAATTGTTTATGGTGCTTTTACGGGTGTGTATGTCTGCATGTGTTTTTGTGTGTGTGTATGTTGAGGGTTAGTGGAGGGGGGGGGAGAAGCTGAGTGAATAATTCAGAGAAAAAGCCGTTTGTTTTCAGGGGGCGAAGGCAAAGACACATCTGAAACATATGGGAGGAAATCACATTGAAAGCAGTGAGCAGTAAATTAATGGTAACAGATGCCAAGATGTCTGGCTAGTGCTTTTTTCTCCTCCTTGCTTTGCTTTTGTTTTCTCTGAGAGCGCTCGCATTCTTAATGTCGGAAAATAATACAATTAAGATCTCGCACGTGAAGTTCAGCGGTGTCACTCCTCCGTCAAAACACCAGCATCTTTGAGGTGAGATCAGCTCTACCTGGCTCTGCGACGTCGGCTTAATTGATTTTAATTCACAGCGGTAATAGCTTTTCAGCTGCAGATGACGGCTCGACAATGACGCCATAAATTATTTATGTTACCTTGATGATGCAGGCCTGTTCCACTGATGAGATAAAACAGAACTGGTCTCTGTTTTCTCTGTTTCCCCCCCAAGGAGAATATCTTGGCATATTAGAAATATGTCTAAGCTTGTGTGTGTTGGAGGTGGGGGGGGGGTTGGCCTATGTCCAAGCATGAGCAGCAACAAAGACAACCTTGCTCTTAATGGCACATATCTGGAAGATGGAGGAGCCCGATACATGAAAGCGCTGTGATCATTACACTGATAGCAATTATCCTTCAGGAGGCTCTAATGGCGGCGGCCTCTCTTGAGCGCACACACACATGCACACGCCGACAAGCTTGCAATCAAGGGTGGTGGGCAATTAAATGCAATGCTTTTTGGTGAACCTTTAACGGCGAACAAAGCCTGATGACAAGATTTAATAAAGAAAAGGTTTGGAGAACAAAAAGGGGGAAAAAAACCAGGACATGAGAGGGACAAAAAGATATTAATGTTGTTTATTAATCGATTCTTAATGTGTTGCGGTGGACTGAAGGAGAAGGAGGGGGTCTCTGGAGTGCAGCTTTGGCAGCAGTATGATTGAGTGCAGGGGCCAGTGTGACGGAGGGACAAAAACAACAAGGTAATTAAAGCTTAAAGCGTGCAGTTTACGCTCTGCCATCCGTGACAGCGTAAGGTGTCTTCCATCCAACCCCCCGCCCCAAATGAAAAATAAGTCAGGTAATTGTCATTGCGCACTGCGTGTCATTATTTATTAAACGGGTAATTCATCTTCGTGAGGAACGCAGAGGAAAGCAGGTAGTTTATTAGTCATAATCCAACGGGCGGATTGTGTTCATCAAATCAGGCTTTTACAGGACAAACGCAGAGAGAAATCTTCACTCTCTCTCGAGGGTGTGTGTGTGATAGAGAGTGGAAAGTCGCCACATGGAGAGAAATCTTTGAGTTAAAGTTTTCGAAGGCATCAGCATCACCCCCCTCGCCCCACACACACACACACACACACACACACACTCACACACACACACACACACACTCCTTTTCTACAGTATATTTTTTTTCAAAGTGCGACGGGTTGACAAAAGAGATCGCTCCCCGTTGTTTTTCCTCGCGCGGTTACAAAGAGGCGCGTAAAAAGTTACAAGGTTGTCCCCCGTGGGGTTAGATTTCAAACAGCACCTGTCAAAGCAGATGGGGCATTTAAATAAGAGTCTTTAAGAGGTATTTGTTACAGCGGAGCTCAGGAGTACCTGCTGTGCTCGCCGATGCTTTTCACGGCTGTCGTTGCTCTCACAGAATCTGTTTGCTGTGTTTGCAGGGATAAACATCACATTAAAAAAAAAAACACAAAAAACCCACTGAGGCCACAAATTACAACGGAGAGGACTACATTTATGTAACTGCTGAGGCGAGTGAAGCCAAGTCTGCTTGTATGACTCTGTGCATGTATGTGTATATGAAGATTTACTGCACTTGTACGTATGCACGCTTTTATATCGATGCTATAAGTTAAAACCTCCAATTTAGGAATGGAAGTTTAATAAAGACTTGTATGTGTCAGGCAACATCAGGCTTCACTTAACATTGCTTTATTATCTTTGTAAAAACAAATAAATACATCGATATAAATTTGCCTAATTGTTTTTTATTCTTTATTATTAAATAGTCAATAGATTAATTATTTAATCGGGATTAATCGCACATTTTTATATGCTCAAAATGTACCTTAAAGGGAGATTTATCAAGTATTTAATACTCTTATCAACATGGGAGTGGACAAATATGCTGCTTTACGCAAATGTATGTATATATTTATAACTGGAAATCAATTAACAACACAAAACAATGATAGATATTGTTCAGAAACCCTCACAGGTACTGCATTTAGCATAGAAACCTGCATGTGATTATCATAAAGTGGGCATGTCTGTAAAGGGGAAACTCAATGCCAATGCCAATGACGCACCAAAAGCAAGAACGGTGTTCTCATTGCACGCTAAATGCATGGCGCATTATTGTCTTGTAGCTTGATAACAAAATATAAACATTAAGGATATTTCTAAACACAAAGAGGAGCAAGAAATCTTTAACACCGAAGTGAAAAAATCACCTCAACATGTACGCAAACACAACTTGCATCACATAACACCCTGAGCTCTCCTCTCTCCCCGTACCCTCCAAACTGAAAACAACATGCTGGTTTGAAGACGCACACCGCGGCGTCCTGGCGGCACTCGGGGCCTCAGCCTCAGCGTGAGCTCACACCTGGGAATTCAGACGGAGACTGTGACTAAACATCACCCTGGACAGATGTGTCCTCCTCACAGCCTCAAGACAAACAAACACAACCACCTATACGACTCTTGGACTCCTTGAGAGCCAAATAATCAAATAAACACTTCGATCCACAGCCGTTTTAGGTTAGCAAGGACAGAGGTAAAAGCCACACACACACACACCAGACGTTTTATTACTGTAAGATCCAGCCAATGCACCGCGATGTGGAGGTACGATAACGTTTCCTGTCCATGCAGCTTTAACCGTGATGTCTAGCTCTGCTTTTCCTGCAATGTGTGAAACCCAAAGTGTTTCCATCCTTTACTGGATGTGTAGTGTTTACCACGCTGGATTTAACATGTGAGGGTGCAGGTCGTATCCACGCTGACCCTCCGTTTCGGCTCGCTGCGGTTTGTTTTAGTGATGGATAAGATATGACGTAGCGTTACTCAGACTACAACAATAAAAGCGGTAACTTCCTTCTACCTCCGCATAGACTCAGATGAAGCAAATATATCGATTCTAGCATTAAAAAACAATTGCAAAATCATAAATATTTGGCATTTGTGTTTGATAATTTATGAATATTGTTGTGTTTTATGTCACACAGAAATCAATTAACAGTTTGAGCACTAATCAAGTTGATGCACGATGACAAGACGAGGGAGCAGAGAGGGGGAGGAGGTGGCGTCGGAGCTGACAGGCCAGGAGTCGCCATGTTGGAGACTGATCCCCTCTTGAGAGGACTTTCCTGTCACTTTGGCAGCCTGCGTGTTTCATCACTCCGCACCCGGCGCTTTCCCGGGGTTGTAACCACCAGGGGATGGAGGGGCAAGCACTGGAGGTCAGCGCACTATGCTCCCTTACCTCCCCACCTATCGGGGCTTTCTCAGTGACAGAAAGAAGACTTCTTTAATACACTGGTGGCTTCGGCGACCGTCTGTCATTTCCATCTCTCTGTGGCACTTCCCATCAGCGAGGAAATAAATAAAAAAAACAGGACGCCCTCTTGTTCTTCACATGCTAAACTTCATTCGGATTGTCAGACACTTAAGAACTGACAAAACGCTTTCTCCGACTCCCCGTCATTCCCTCTGCTGTCAGAGGAGATAATAAATAAAAATGACTCCTGCGTGGGCGGAGGGAGAAGGGCCGAGACACAGAACATCAAGAGATGGACAAAGTGTTTCCAGAAGCCTGTAGGGAAACTCGGGTTAAAACCACAGACCAACACACACGTCGATGTATACACACATACACTTAGGATGCAGGCGGGCGGCCCCCTGCTCCCCAAAGGCTTATAATGGGAATAGGCAATGTGACAAAGAGTTAAAGGCATGGCAGGCCAGTGTCCCAGATAATAGGACAAGCTGTCCAGAGTTCCCACTTCTTGCTTTGGTGCGGTCAAACAAGGCCTAATGTGGTGACTTTGCAACCAACTGGGGTTTGAGGGAGGGTTGGGCGAGTAGATAAACTAAATACAGCCTCACCAGAAAGGCCTCAGCTGTATACAAACCTCTGCACGCCGGCGTGACGGAGAAACTTTACAAACTGGAGTGAAAGTCATCCGCAAAAAGAGCAAAAGTAAAAGGTAAAAAACAAGCGCAGAAGTAGAAATCACTGGTAACAAGCAGATGAAAGAGACACAAACAACAGAATGCCCTTGCTTTGTGGGGGTTTGCAATACTTTGCGAGTGAAGGACAATTGGTCCTCGGTGTAAAGTAAGCGCTTGGCTTTTAACGGACCTCTGCATGCCAAGTCCTCGGCAGGCGAGGCTGGGGACGCTACCTTCGCTGTCATTCAGCCCCATCTCGTCGACTAATCTTCTTGGTGCAATGAAAGAGCTTAACAGCTTTGCAACACTATCCCTCCCCAAATGTCATTATCACAATGTACTGCGCCCGACCGGCCCGTCTCAACCGGCTCCCTGCTTATCGTTTTCTTCCTGGGAAGTTGGAGGCAGGCGTCCGCTGACATTCACCGAGCTCTCGCCGCAGCAGCGCTCGTCCTCGGCGAGTCGGACAAACACATTTGGTGGATTCAGAAGTCAGTTTTGTAGTTTTGAGTTTATGTTTTGGTGTTTGTTACGCATTGAGTTCGCCTAAAGGAAGCATGACGTCGTTGAAAACACTGATCTGAATCAGGAGGCTTATCATGAAGTACTTGGAGAGGAGCCATCAGTGGTGAGAGGAGACACGCCTCCGTGTTGGACACTTCTAACACTGCATGCTTTTATAGGACATTGTTGTACAGTTGTGCACTAAAAGTTTAGTAACTGTAAACAACTGGAGGAAATGCTGAGTTGTTATAAGGCTCATTTGTACAGTTCTTTAACCCTTTAACAACAGACCTCCTGCAGGCAGCTGCGGGAGATTATTGTTTGTATGATCCTGTTTAAATCGATCTAAAATAAAAACTATAATAGCTACAACATTCATTCTTTTTGCAGCAGAAAGCTAAGGCTTCTGTCTGTCACGTCAATATGCTGTATGCTCGTAATGACGTCATTACATTATATTACGTGTAGTACAAAATGTGGTGACATGGTGTGGTGGTGCAAGAGTATTGCCCCGTATTGAACAGAAGGAGATCGTTGTTTGCATGATCCTGTTTAAATCGATGTAAAATAAAAATATCTCGAGCATTCATTCGTTTTGCAGCAGAAAGCGAAGGCTTCTGTCTTTCGCGTCATCACGTTGTACTCTCGTGATGATGTCATTATGTTACGTTGCGTTGATCTGCCCATAAAAATGAGCATCTCAAAAAATAAAAAATGTGAAATGTAAGAAATATTTTGTTCATGTTTCTAGTAGTCAAAGTTAACGCGATAACGCGTTGTTTTAACGCCACTAATTTCTTCTTTCCAATTTTCAGCTTTAAAACTAGAGTGAAGATAAATAATGTGTTGATTTGCGATTAATCATGATTAACTATGGACAATCATGCAATGTATAGCAGTTAAATCCTACATTTACAAATCTTTTGAATCGATATGGTTTGAGTGTTTATACTTTTTAGTGTTTATTCAGTAACATTTTATGAAAACAAGTCAGATTTTTGTATTTTTTTTTTACATTTATGACACAATTTCAATATTTTTTTAGTCTTTATGGTTTATTGACTGACATAGCCTTCTAACATAGGTTGTACAGATTTTAGGGTTGTACTAGTAGGCACTGGAGGACCAATTATCGGCTATAAAAGCATCTGAGGTTTGAATTAATCTCTTAACATAAAACTAAAAAACTATAGTTTGTAAAGCTTAAAAAAAAAAAACGATAACTGTCCTGAATTCTAAAGAATTTAACTTTAAAAAATGTAATGTTTTAACTTTATAACCACTGTTTTTATGTCTTATAAACATCTTATATTTCTGTACTTCTTCACTAAGGATGGGGAGATCATGTGACAATCCTTTCCATGTTTTTATCCGTCCAATATCGCCGTAAACTGCCGTATCGTCACGGTGATGGACGGCCTTCATACACATGACGCACATCTCTTTCCTAACATATTCTCTGCACATCACATGTGTGGAAAAGATATCTCACATTCACATATTTCAAATAGATGAGCCCTTCTTTTTTTTTCCGCCCAGCGGGGCGCCGCAGATCTACGGCTCGGTCGTGATCTCCGAACTCTTTCTCCCCACTTGCCTCACTCTTTGTTTACTCTCACACAGAGTTGGTGATGGGCGCCGAGCCCCTCCTCTTCCTCCCTCCACCCACCCACCACCTCATTACCTCCTCTACCTGATGGGCCCACTCCTCTTTCCTCCCCCTCTCTCCCCCGCCACTTTTATTTATATATTTATCTATTTTACGCCGGCTTTGCGGGTTACCGTTTTTAATATCATCGGTGAAACATGATTATTACCTCTTAATGCCGAAATTACGGGGGCATTCTTTTTGTCATCCTCGCAGTTGCATTTTTCCCGCGTAGCACCCCGTGGCAGGAACATCTTTATCTCCCCATGTGCTCCTAGTTTTAAAACCTTTACCCCCGCTGTTTGAAAAATATTTCTCATTTTCCTCCCCCATGGCGTGGAGAAATCCCCATAGGCAAACCATTAGTGATCTTTCTGCCTTTCCCAAACACTTATTACTATCACCCGCACTCCTTGAGCTGCCTCATTGGCTTTTGGTAAATTATGCAAATAAGGTGATGTTCGAACATATAGTTTTGCTGTTTTTCTGCAACTGCGCAAGTTTGCACAGCCTTCCACCGAGCAGCCGCGGCACCATTAAAGTGACTGAGCACGTCAGCAAGATTTATGCATCAGTGACAAATTATAATGCTTTGTCGCTAATTTCCCCGCTGCTTCTTCTTCGCACAGGTTTAGTTATGTGTTTGCCTTTTGGGGAGGCCTTTGGTTGTGAGTTTTACTGTGTTTTTTTTCTCCCTGCATATCAATGTGTCACTTCACTTCACATCTGCAGAGACAGGAGGCTGCAACCCAAGCGAGTCAACTCTGGTGTTTGACTCATTACAGACGATATAAAATCTATTTTGGAGTTTCACTTTTTCTTTCAGAGAAAATTGTGACTTTGAAGCAGAAAGACGGGCGGACAAGGGAGGTGAAATGTTTTCTTCTGAAGACCATACATGTGATATGTAAATTACAATATATTTACATAGTGATATGAGAAATAATAACAGTTTATTCCCCTGCCTGGTTTCATCGAGGGTTCAAGGCAGGATGGATGTAGCTTTAGTTTTATGTTCTGTGTTTGCAGAAGACTCATTACAGCAACTGAAGATGCATCGATCCGACTGGGATCCGACGATCGGACGATACCGAGTACCGATCCGATACCAGTGTTTAATTAATAATCTGTATGCCTCACTGTGTGGAAGTGACTGGGATCATTCTTTTATGTGTACAGCAACATCAGACTTCACTTAGTCAGTGTTTTTCTAACTTTGTAAAACAAAATCTAACAAATAAATACATAGATATCAGGGCTGTCAATCTATTAAAACGATTAATCGCATGATTGTCCATAGTTAATCAGGATTAATCGCAAATTAATGAAGATACTGGCATCATATGAAACTGGAAAACCTGATGAATCCATCGATACCAACCATGTCATACTAGCTTGTTGGTAAGGAGGTTAAATAACGCTCCAAACTGATGCTAAATTTTGGCGAGGAAAAACTGTCATGGCCATTTTCAAAGGGGTCCCTTGACCTCTGACCTCCAGATGTGTGAATGTAAATGGGTTCTCTAGGTACCCACGAGTCTCCCCTTTACAGACATGCCCACTTTATGATAATCACATGCAGTTTGGGGCAAGTCATAGTCAAGTCAGCACACTGACACACTGACAGCTGTTGTTGCCTGTTGGGCTGCAGTTTGCCATGTTCTGATTGGAGCATATTGTTTTATGCTAAATGCAGTACCTGTGAGGATTTCTGGATCAATATCTGTCATTGATTTGTGTTGTTAATTGATTTACAATAATAAATATATACATATATTTGCATAAAGCAGCATATTTGTCCACTCCCATGTTGATAAGAGGATTAAATACTTGATAAATCTCCTTTTAAGGTACATTTTGAACAGATAAAAATGTGCAATTAATGAATTGTTGTGATTAAATATTTGAATCGATTGATTTTTATTTTTATGCATCGCACAAAAACATGTTCTGATTCCCTCGACTCGCGTTTTAAAAGCCTGAGTGGTTTAAAAAAAAAAAAAAAAAAAGGGATAGATGAACACTATCAGAGGGGATCCAGCATCGATACACACGGAGCCAGCAGCATCCCACCTTGCCTTGCTTCCTCTTCACACACTGTATAATTGTTTTTCATTTACTTTGAGCACGGCTAGCTGAAAAGATGGGCCGTTTCAATGAACAGATTAGGGCCTGCGAGCACAAACAAATGACAAATCCCTCTTAACCCTGTGAGCCTCTCGCTCTACGCCTCCCCACAAACACACCTCACCCCGTCAAACATTTGGCTCCAGCAATGTTATTAAACACAACTTTGTAGATTTACTTCCTTCAAAAGTGCCATTTAACCAGGCAGCAGGCAGGAAGGAAGGAGCGCTGCGAGGGGAATTACAGGTTGCCAGCGTTTTGTCTTTGCGGAGGAGTGACAGGGCCGTCATTTTGCCGGCGGGGCCACCTCCCGTGTTGTTGTGACAACCGGTCATTATACATCGCCGAGATGCTCTCAGCTGCAGGTTTCAGCCCAGATGCAAATGGACGCAAATGGGCTCCGACCGCGACCAAGCTAATAACGTCCTTTTCATCAGCTTGGCTTCCCTTTTTTGTTTTTTCTTTTTACTCTCCTCTGTGTTTCCCCCCTTCTTCTTTTTCTCTCCCCTTAAGGTGGACAGTTGAGAGCACGGTTTCAAGAACGTGTTTGGGTTTTTGATCAGCTTGCAGTTGTTTCATCCGAGGTTATTTCCACCGTGGTTAAACATTAAGAGACAGGCGGGATGGAAAAAAAGCAGAAAGATATACCACTAATATAAAAAAGAATCATAAACCAATATCTATTTTCTATTTTTAAGTGTTATATTATTTGTACAAGCAAAAAACGGCACATTTGAATTCTTTCTTGTTAGGTAAAACACGAGAACACACTTCTATTAACATTGATTCCATCCCAGTTTCTCAAAGTCCAAGGTCTTTAGAAAAACACCAGAGGTAAATCAGAGATGTGTTCATTGTGTTATTTAACCTCCTGCAGGACAAGCTAGTATAACAAGGTTGGTACCGATGGATTCCTCAGGTTTTCTAGATTTTAAATCACTTAAAATACGACGGCTGCAACCTAAAAAAATCTCAAAAAGGACAGAAATGTGTAGCTTCTCTCCTTTTATCAGGTTATCAGGTCTTTATTTTTTCATCTCTTCCCTTCCTGCTACATTTAAAAGCCCTAAATCTTTAATATAGAGCTGTCAATCGATTCAAATATTTAATCGCGACTAACCACGAGTGTCCATATTTGATCGCAAATTAATCGCACATTTTTTATCTGTTCAAAATGTACCTAAAAGGAGATTTGTATAAATAAGTAAGTATTTAATACTCTTATCAAGTGGACAAATATGCTGCTTTATGCAAATGTATGTGTAACAACACAAAACAATGACAGATATTGTCCAGAAACCCTCACAGGTACTGCATTTAGCATAAAAATAAATACAAATATGCTCAAATTATAACATGGAAAACTCAAAATGGTCAGAGGTCAAGGGACCTCTTTGAAAATGGACATGACAGTTATTCCTCGTAAAAATTTAGCCTAAGTTCAGAGCGTTATTTAACCTCCTTCACGACAAGCTAGTATAACATGGTTGATACCAATGGATTATTTATGTTTTCTAGTTTCATATGATACCAGTATCTTCACTCTAGCTTTAAAACTGAGCTCGTTACGACCTAAAAATGGCAAGTTGCCTTAATGCGTTAAAGAAATTAGTGGCGTTAAAACGAATTTGCGTTAACGCCGACAGCACTAGTTTTTACAGTTAAAAAATCTCATGCAGAACTTAAAAATATAGGAAGTTAAAGATATAAATGTTGACATCTGTTTTGCAGGATTATCATTATTAGGAATATGTCTTTATTAAAACACCGGCGGTAAATCAGAAATGTGCACCGACGCTACCATAGAAAAGCACTAAAATCCCAAGATGCCATGCGGCGCAGTGTGCAGTAAAGTTATATTCACATTTATAAGAATTTAGATGTAAAACCTCACTAATACTTGACTCAAAATGTGCATTAAAAATGTATAAATGTAGCTCAAGCACACCCAGGTAACCGAATGTTTGCATCGATACGATCCACCTTAAAGGATTGGAATAGTTTGAAGGGTGTTTCAGTCATTTCATCTCTTTGTTTCGTCCTCTTGTTCCTTAAAAATAAAAAAGATTTCATCAAATGGAAGCTGCAATTTGGAAAGAGAGAGGGGGAAAAATGAATTATCATATTGTTTTTGGTAATGCTCGCTCTCATTCTCGGGGTCAGATTTGATTTGAGTCCCAGTCCATTAGCAGAAGTAAAACGCCAGTGTTTTGGATAAACAGTAGCAGCGGGGGACGGCTTTATGCAGACAGGAAGTGTCTCTCTTCTGCAGGTCTTTTTTGCTTTAATAGGACCAAATGTGACAGGTACACTCAAACCAGCGGACACTCACTGAGGCTGGGTTGTAAAGATAATTCAGTGGATCTCAAAGCACAGAAAGCAACACTACAACCCCCAGTTTTAATAAGTCTTTAAGTGATTTTGGATTGAAACGTGTCCTCTCATGGAGCTGATTTGGATCCACTCAACACCATCTACAATGTTCAATAAGGTACGAAGGCTGTGGACTAAATGGGAAAAATTCAGACTTATTTTGGATCTGATAATGTTGTTGACTTGTTATACTCTCACTTATAAAATAAATATAAATAAATAAATATATGTATATATTTATATTTATATATATATATTTATATTTATATATATATATGTATTACTGCATGTGGGTGCAGTTTGCTGATGTATTTCTTCTTGATATAAAGAAGCTGCTTATGTATTGCCATGTATGAGCTTGTATTTTATTGTATTTTTGTATATATTGTATGTTTTTACTTAGTATGCTATATACTTTTAACTTAATCTGCTATACTTTCAAGTTATTTTGGAATATTATACTGTACAGTATGCATAATGTATAAGTTTTTAAAATATTACGTCTTAATATTACGTATTTTATAAGGTAAGGATGTAGAGCTGCAACAATTAATCAATTAATCTCACTATTATTAATTTTTTATTTAAAAAAAAAAAGTCTAAATTCTCTGATTGCATTTTCTTAAATGTGAATATTCTATGGTTTCTTTTTTATGACATTTTATAGACCAAATACTAATCAAAACATTGAGAAAATAATCAGATTAATTATCATAAAAACAATCATTAGTTGCAGCCCTAAAATATTTATACATAAGAAACTACTAAACCACATTTTAGAGCAAAATATTGCACCTTTTATGACACTTTTTTTCTTTCCATCTGCTCTACTTAGCTGCTATACAAGTTATTTGTTATATTAAATGCATGATGTATAACATCTTAAAATATTATGCACCTATCTTATAAAGGTTAGGATGCATTTCCTGTTGTGATTCAGTAATGCAAATCCTTATCTGTTGTACATAAAAGCAAATATATCATTGTGCATTTGGTGACAGACGTATTTTTAGTCTTCTTATTGAAAGGGTAAAAACAGCCCTAAATGGATATAAGTCAAATGATAAGCTTCAAGTTTCCTATATAAATGATCAAGTAAATTAAAGACTGTAATGCTTATCATTGGTGTATTAATACTTTTGCTTTAGTAGAGTACTTTCCTGCTTTTGCACTCAGCTAGAAATGTGCAAATGTAACAAGGTAGATTGTAGCACAAGCTTTAAAACGTTAAAAAGTGCACAAGAACTTAACTAACTGCCTTTACAAAGAGAAAAAAGCTCCATGGTGTCGTACCTGAAAACCTAAGTTTTCCGCCCTCTAGCACGGAGTTATTATTATATCATTGATTGGATTCTGCCGGCCCTCGGGGATAACGTACGTTAACTTTTAAAATTGTCTGGCACTTGATATGACGGCTCAAACCATCAACCCGTTTTGAGCCATCAGTCCCATTAATCCTCGGCATTAGATGATCCAAAAAAAGGACATCCGTCAGCAGAGAGAGGGGCTTCCCCTCAAGGGTCTTATCCTAAGTCAGCCCAACACGAGAGGCGCCGAATTAAAGAGCACTGATTACCATTGTGAATTATCTTTTTCATAGCAGGGATGCGCGAGCCGCTTTGAAACGCACAGTGAGAAAAATCCCCAGTAAGAAACAGACTCCAAACATGGATAATACCGTTTAAGAAAGCGTCTCATTGGTCTCGGAGAAGTCCGAGCTTTATCTTAGCACATAACAAGCCGAGCGTTCATAAATTGCGGCTTCAATTGGATAATTGGATCACTCGCTGGAAGATTAATTGCGGCTGCGTGTTATTACACTTTATACTTCATGTGGACTGCCGCACAAACTGTCATCAATGGATGGGTGCTAGCCAATGCTATTTTTACCCCAGCGTCTTCAAATTGTTTATTCTTATAGTGAAGAGGAAGACAGATGCATTGTTTAAAGTTAGAAAAGACCTCATGTAGGACTTAAAGATATAAGAAGTTAAAGATATACAGGCTGGCAATCGATTAAAATAGTTAATCGCGATTAATCACAAATTAATTGCACATTTTTTTTATGTTCAAAATGTATGTTTCTGCCATTTTTGCATTAAAATTACTTTAACAATTAGTCAATTATTAAAATAGTTGCATTTTTCTGTTAATTGACTAATCGTTGCAGCTCTAGTCTGAACAAACTTGCAATAAAAAAAGCTTAAAAAGGAAGAAATGTGTCGCTTCACTCCTTTTATCAGGTTATCAGGTCTTTATGTTTTCATCTCTTCCCTTCCTGCTACATTTAAAAGCCCTAAATCTTTAATATAGAGCTGTCAATAGATTCAAATATTTAATCGCAAATGAATCACACATTTTTTATCTGTACAAAATGTACCTTAAAGGGAGATTTGTCAAATATTTAACACTCTTATCAACACGGGAGTGGGTAAATATGCTGCTTTATGCAAATGTATGTATATATTTATTATAGGAAATCAATTAACAACACTAAACAATGACAAATATTGTCCAGAAACCCTTACAGGTTTAGCATAAAAAATTTGCTCAAATCATAACATGGCAAACTGCAGCCCAACAGGCAACAACAGCTGTCAGTGTGTCAGTGTGCTGACTATGACTTGCCCCAAACTGCATGTGATTATCATAAAGTGGGCATGTCTGTAAAGGGGAGACTCGTGGGTACC
>CAKAOI010029113.1:0-60588 GCA_916701655.1 Sebastiscus albofasciatus
CTGAAAAAAAGTCTGAAAAATATTCGAAAAAAATAGTCTGAAATATATTTTAAAAAAGTCTGAAAAATGTCCGATAAAAAAGTCCAAAAAAAAGTCTGAAAAACGTCTGATAAAAAAGTCCAAAAAAAAAATCTGAAAAGTGTAAAATAAAAAAAAAAAAATCTGAAAAATGTCCGATAAAAAAGTCCAAAAAAAGTCTGAAAAAAGTCCGATAATAAAGTCTGAAAAATGTCCGATAAAAAAGAAAAAAAAATGTAAAAATTGTAAAAAAAAAAAAAACTTCTGGAAAAATGTCCGATAAAAAAGTCCAAAAAACGAAAAACAAATCTGAAAAATGTCCAATAAAAAAATTTAAAAAAAAATCTGAAAAATGTCCAATAAAAAAGTCCAAAAAAAAATCTGAAAAATGTAAAAAAAAAAAAAACTTCTGAAAAATGTCCGATAAAAATGTCCAAAAAATGAAAAACAAATCTGAAAAATGTCCAATAAAAAAGTAAAAAAAAGAAAAACAAATCTGAAAAATGTAAAAATATATATATATATTAATATATAAAATATATATATATTCAATATGCTATTGTCTTTGTAACAATCCCCTTTTACAATAAAGCTCGGTGGTTTTGAATGTCTCGGCGGGCGCATGCGCAAACCGTTGGAGCCTCTCAGCGGTGACTAGCTAGTTTCAGTCCGTTTAGAGCATCAGACTGTCTGTTCACAGCTCTTCTTCTGTTCTACCGGCAGTCCATCTACCGAGCGGGATTAACCAGACCCAGGAGGGGAAACAAACATGCCCAAGAATAAAGGTAAGAGCCGGAGACGGAGGAGTGTTAATGTCCCAGAGATGTGATGTTTCAGTGAGTCCAGTCAGCAGCGTGAAGAGAAGAGACAACACGCAGTCAAAACGTGACTCCGACGAGCTAACGGCTAAGCTAGCAACTCTCATCTTTTATCTTTTATTCATCTTTTATTCATCTTTAAAAGTCCTTTACTCAGCAGTCACATATATGTGCGTGTAATTTACTCACTGAACGTGAATTCGGCTGAGATAATAATGAAGTTAGTGTAGAGTAGTTAGAGTTATTAGACACTTTGTGCCAGCTAATAGCACGCTAATAGCTAACTTACTTGATAGTCAAGGCTTATAGAAGGAGGAGAGGACACAGGTCTGGTTGTGATGGGTACAGCGCATGTGCAGTGGGACTCAAGTTCCGGTAAGATTCTACTGCGCATGCGCTGTACCCTCATGATATGACGCGTGATCCAGCCTCCTTTCTATAGGCCTTCTGGGCTGTTTAATACCGTTGCTAGCTGACACGGCTAACTAGCTGGTTGCTGGTTAAACCCCACCCAACATCTACTACCTTGATCTTTATTTCACTTTAATTAATCCCTGAGAACTCCAGGTAACATTTTACCTAATAAAACTAATTTAAGGTATAATTTGAATGTATAGTCTCTAAAATGTAGTGGATTTGAAGTACAAAGTAGTTTAAAATGGAAATACTCGAGTAAAATACCTCAAAAGTGTACAGAAAATGTAAATTAAATTGATTATATTTTTTATTAATAATCTGAATCTACAAAGTAACTAGATTTGCCTCCAAAATGTAGTAAATTGTAAGTATAAAGTAGTTTAAAATGGGAGTAAAATACCTCAAAATTGTAGTTAAGTACAGTAACTATAATGTGTAGATGTAAATTAGTTGATTATATTTTGTATTAATAATCTAAATCTGCAAAGTAACTAATAAATAAGTAATCAAATACATGTAGTAGAATAAAAAGTACAATATTTGCCTCTAAAAGGTAGTAAATTTGAGTCCAGCATTGAAAATGTTACAGTAAAAGTATGTAAGTATAATCAGGAATATGTACTTAAAGTATTAGAAGTAGAAAAATGTCCCATATGTGTGTTATACTAGTAAGGTTATTTATTATATAAATGATTGGAAAAATAATAAATAAATGGCGAAAATGTGTTGTGGGGGTTACAATACAAAGTAATGTAAGGTTTATAAGCAATGTGTTAATAAGTCACATTATTGGATACAGTTCTGTAAGCTATGAACAATAGCTATAGTGTTTTCATTTATTCATATTTTATAAATTTATATTTATTTCTATTTACCTGTAATATTTAAGTCGCCAATAGAAGGTTCCCACTATTATATGTTCTGTTTTTGTTGTGATGTTTTTATTTTGTGTGTTTAAAATAATTTTAGTAAAGAGGTAAAGAAATATTAATATCTAGCAGCTTTTAATTAAAAATTATTATGGAAAAAATGTGATATAATGCTTAAAACCACATATTGAAAGTAACTACTATGCAGTGGAGGAAGTATTCAGATCATTTGCTAAAGTAAAAGTACTAACACCACACTGTAAATATACTCTGTTACAAGTTAAAGTCCAGCATTAAAAATATTACGGTAAAAGTATGTAAGTTTTAATCAGGAAAAATGTATTTAAAGTACTAAAGGTAGACAAATGTCCCCTCTGTGTTATACTAGTAACATTATATATGATATAAATTATGTTGTGGGGGTTACAATACAGAGCAATGTAAGGTTTATAAGCATTGCTAACTTGTAGCTCAATCTATGTTAATAAGTCATATTATTGGATCAAATTCTGTGAGCTATGAACAGATATATTTTCTTTTGTGTTATATAGTGTTTTCAGGTTTTTCATGCAATTGTGAAACTAAGAAAATTATTGCTTTTTAATTTTTGTTTATGTATTTATTTCTATTTACCTGTAATGTTTAAGTTGCCAATAGAAGTATTCCCACTATTGTATGTTATGTTATTGTTGTGATGTTTTTTATTTTTTGTGTGTTTTAAATCGTTTTAGTAAAGAGGTAAAGAAATATTAATATCCAGCAACTTTTAATTAAAAATAATTATGGAAAAATTGTAATATAATGCTTAAACACATGTTGAAAGTAACTACTATGCAGTGGTGGAGGTAGAGGAAGTATTCAGATCCTTTACTTCAGTAAAAGTACTAACACCACATTGTATAAATACTCCGTCACAAGTAAAAATGATATGTGATGGAGTAGAAGTGGCATGAAAACGACTCCAGTAAAGTACAAGTCAGCACAGTACTTGAGTAAATGTACTTAGTTATATTCCATCATTGCTGACGGCCATTTACAGGCTGGTTATCTGTGGAGGAAGTGTGTTGACTCAGCGAGACTTAACTGGAACTAAAGGATTTACACTGTTTGCTATCTCAGTGAATACAACCCATAAAATTATAAATGGACATTCATTGATATCTTCCTGTCTGTGTTTATAGGTAAGGGAGGAAAGAATCGGCGACGTGGAAAGAACGAGAATGAGTCCGAGAAGAGAGAGCTGGTGTTCAAAGAGGATGGACAGGGTGAGTTCTGGTTCTGGTACAGTTTTCAGCGGATCGGGGGGCTAACCGCTGCCTGGAAAGTTACACTAAAGACGGTTGACTAAAGACCATCTGTTGGCTGGAGGATGTGTGTTTAGTTATATATAGCTATACTTGATAAAGCAAAATGAGGACACACAATAAACCTGTTTGCATCTGCATAGGTCAAATGGGGTCAACTGCAGCAACTGACGTCACTATGGTATTCATGTATTTGCGTTCATGCTCACAGTTACCAACAGAATAGAAACAGAATTTACATTAATAAAAAAAATGGAAATCTATACATGATTATACGTCATAAAAAATATTCTCATACATACACATTTACATTTAGAAAAACAAACAATCAGAACAAACCCCACGAACTTCAGCTATCCATCTGTTGTTCCCTTTAGTTCTGTATTGTACAACCTGACCGCTGCAGGCAGAGATGTTGCTTTCAGCCTGTTGTTGGTGGATAAAATAATTCTGGTCTATAATTTACATTAGTGAAAAACTGTGAAAAGCAAGCAAATCTTCATATTTGAGTAGAGCTTAAAGGCTCAGTCAATCTCATATGTTCTGGTTTTCTTCTATGACCGTAAACTGAATATCTTTGGGTTTTTGGACTGTTCGTTGCACAAAACAAGCAATTTGAAGATGCCAGCTTTGGGAAATTAATCGATTTAATATATTTAATTGCGATTAATTACACGATTGTCCATAGTTAATAGTGATTAGTTTCAAATGAATTACACATTTTTTTTATCTGTTCAAAATGTACCTTAAAGGGAGATCTGTCAAGTATTTAATCCTCTTATCAACATGGGACAAATATGCTGCTTTATGCAAATGTATGTATGTATATATTTATTATTTTAAATCAATTAACAACACAAAACTATGACAGATATTGTCCAGAAACCCTCACAGGTACTGCATTTAGCATTAAACAATATGCTCCAATCAGAACTGCAGCCCAACAGGCAACAACAGCTGTCAGTGTGTCAGTGTGCTGACTTGACTATGACTTGCCCCAAACTGCATGTGATGATCATAAAGTGGGCATGTCTGTAAAGGGGAGACTCGTGGGTACCCAGAGAACCCATTTACATTCACACATCTGGAGGTCAGAGGTCAAGGGACCCCTTTGAAAAATGGACATGACAGTTGTCCTCGACAAAATTGAGTAAGTTTGGAGTGCAATTTAACCTCCTTCACGATAAGCTAGTATGACATGGTTGGTACCGATGGATTCATCAGGTTTTCTAGTTTCATATGATGCCAGATATCTACTGTAAAGGACTCTGAGTCAAAAATTGATAACTTAACAATTTGCACAACATTAAGTTTGTGTTTGGATCAGCAGTGATGCTGAAAGTGAAGGATTTATCGACACTGTTACGGAGCCCCTCACTAGATGGAGTTATCAGCCTGCAGTCAGAAGTGTTCAGAGCTCCGACTGCAGTGCTCGGCGTGCCAAAATCCCTGCTGGTGTGGAAGTGAGCCCAGTGTGTGGAGGAGGCTCTGCTGCTGGAAGGAACACCTTCAGGTAGTGAAGCTTACTTAATGCACACAGAGCTAGTGTAGAGAAGAAGTTATAAATATCATGATAAACCTTCTTAGAATATTTCTATATATTTATGCATCACATTTTTTTTAAGTGTTAAAATCGTCTCAGTTTGTTGTACATCACATTTTACTGTATTATAATGGAAGTTAAACATGTCAGACATTACTTGAGAAGAAATCTGAGGACGTGTTTGTACAGTGAGCAGCACAGATGTCATGTGCAGTGTTTTCCCGAGGTTTGTGGAAAACTTAAGCGCACATTTATTTTATTTTTTTTACAATTTTATTTGTAAAAATTATGATGATTGATTAATCGATTAGTTGTTTGGTTTATAAAATGGTGAAATGTCGATCAGTGTTTCCCAAAGCCCAAGATGACGTCCTCAAATGTCTTGTTTTATCCACGACTCAATGATATTCTCTTTACTGTTAATAGAGGAGTGAAGAAACCAGAAAATATTCACATTTAAGAAGGTTATTTTTCTTAAAAAATGACTAAAACCGATTAATCAATTATCAAAATAGTTGGTGATTAATTTAATAGTTAAAAACTAATCAATGAATCGTTGCAATTAATAATTAATTAATATTAATTATTATTATTACCATATCTGTGTACAAAAATGTGGAAAAGCTAGAGCAGATAATAAATAAACATCACCCAAAAAGCTTAAAGACAAAACTTGCTGAAGAAGTCCAGCAGGGGATCAACTACAACCATTAGATTTTAATGACCCAGGTCATGTGAATAAATATTAGGGGTGGAGGAATAATTGATACAGCATAGTGTCACGATATTTTGCATGGCAATATTGTATTGTAGAAAATCTAAGGAATCGATTGGTACCAACCATATCAAGTTACTTTGTCTGAAAGAACGCTAAATTATGCTAAAGTTTGGAAAGGAAAAACTGTCATGGCCATTTTCAAAGGGGTCCCTTGACCTCTGACCTCCAGATATGTTGACAAACTGCATTATTTGAAATTCACAAAAGGTAATAAATCACAATATATCTTATTGCAATACTAAGAAGGTATTGTGTTAAGTATCGTGGGGCTTCTGGTGTCTCCCACCCCTAATAAATACGTAAAAATAAAAGTGTTCCCAGACCAGGATTATGCTGTTTCCACTTGTTTCCTTCTCCTTCTCCTTCCTTCTCTTTCTTTACTGGCCTTTTTTGTACACCTACAACAGTAGAACCTTCCTATTCAGACACCGAGCGATGCCGAGGCCTCTTCTGTTTCCATCCCTCGGCTCTTTTTGCCTTCATCCTGCACTTTTCTATCAAATTGTATTTACAGAATCACAGGGATATTTGGTACAAGTAGTCGGGACACTGAAGCTTTGACTTATTAATACTAATAGTGTTTTTTTAGTTATATTTTATTCTCATAAACAAGAGGGTAATTGGTTAGTGGAGGTGGTGAGAGCAGCACATGAATGCAGTTTAAACAATCACCTTTGTCATTAGATATGTCCCCTTCGCTGTGTGATTCATCACCACTGCTCAATTACCCTGAAACTTACTATTATATGTCATGAAAATGTAATAACCTCAGACATTGGCAGAGTTTTTTTCCAAATATTCAGGAAACCTTGTCAACTATATACATTATGTATATTATTTCAGATATTTCTCATCTAATTTACCCTTTTTCTATCTGTGAGGACCTTCACATGATGTCTTGGTAGAACAGAAACATCTGTATCAGTGCTTAATTAATGTAAATATCCCGATCCATGTCCTTTATCATCTTGGATTAACCCTCGCCTGCTCTCTTGTGTCTTCCAGAATACGCTCAGGTGATTAAAATGCTGGGGAACGGACGTCTGGAGGCCATGTGCTTCGATGGAACCAAGCGGCTTTGCCACATCAGAGGAAAACTCCGGAAAAAGGTAGGAATGTCCCGACCGTCCTCTCGCACCTTTCCCCCCCTTCAACCAGCACACACAGGGAACCTCCTGACGTAACGCTGAGTCGGCGTGTTGTCAATGGTCACCGTTAATGTGGCAGCGTGGACTCAATTGACCGTGTGTGTGTGTGTGTGTGTGTGTGTGTGTGTGTGTGTGTGTGTGTGTGTGTGTGTGTGTGTGTGTGTGTGTGTGTGTGTGTGTGTGTGTGTGGTCACAAAGTGCAGCGTGTTGCTGAACGACACGAGGCTAATCTCTCCCCTCCTGTGTTTTGTTTCTCCTCTAGGTGTGGATTAACACGTCAGACATCATCCTGGTCGGACTGAGAGATTACCAGGTGTGTTACAGATCAGACTATTAACGCTGTGCTGTGAGCCTCACTGTGAGGACAGGCACACGTCTTCAAGATAAATAAGCAGCAATATTTCTGTAGCATCCAACCTTTTTAAGAGTTTTTGTGCTCTGAATTGGAAGAAGGAATAGTTACTGACAGACGTCTGGTTATTGGACTCGTGTTCTGTTAAGATTCGGACTTTAAAAACCAAGTGCAAGTGGATATTTGGTCTTGTTTTTGCCAGTTAATCTCTAAATACAAACCATTGTACCTATCTGAATTACTCATGCTCTCATACTCTCTTTTCTCCCGTCCACTGATTGGTGTAACTCTGTATTAAGCATTCAGTAAAAGAAAACACTGATTTGTCTTCAGTTGGTACAAAATAAAGCAGAGAAGAGAACATGCTACTCTCCATTTTAGTAACCCTTCCAGTTACTTCTAGATCACTATTTAAAATTCTATTAATCCCTTTCAAGGTTACGTTTAGTTTATTATAGGATCCCCATTAGCTTTCCACGTTTAAAAACATACATTAAACATTACAGTCCACATAAATCAACACTTTTAAATGAGGTATTAAAGTAAAAATGTAATTAAGTCTAGATTTGTTACCAAGCGTGATGATGCATCAGTATTTTCTATTATATGTTAGACTCCAATCTTTCACTCATGTAATCAGGTTTTGGTACCGTTATCTTCAGTTTTATGTCATTTAATCTCATGTATTTGCCTCTATCGCTAAAACACTGAAACGTTCTTCTGTTTCAGGACAACAAAGCTGACGTCATCCTCAAGTACAACGCAGACGAGGCTCGTAGTTTGAAAGCGTACGGAGAGCTGCCGGAGCATGGTGAGTTAAAACAACGCCGCCTGAACGTCACTGTAGTGAAACAAGTCCAGGGATTTATTTATAGTGCTATGTGGAGGAAACTCTGTCTAAAGGTTGCTCACCAGACTGCTGTTGTATTCTCAACATGTATAGTATTTCTTTTCTAACACTTCTTCATCCTCCGTCTTCTTTCTCGCAGCCAAAATCAACGAGACAGACACCTTCGGGCCCGGAGACGATGATGAGATCCAGTTTGATGACATTGGCGACGATGATGACGACATTGATGATGTAAGCTCCCCTTTTATTTTATGATGAACTTTTCCTGAGTGTCTGTGTTCAATATTCCTGCCAGTGTCACACCTAAGTAGTTTTTTTATAAACCTCACTGTGAGAAATTAACTTGTTTTTTCTCCAGAATGTTGTTTTTTCTCTCGACAAAAAGTACTGAAAATAAATGTTGTCTAATAGAGCATTCACACCAAGCGAAAACTTTTCGCGCCGTGATCACATACAAAGTCAATGTAAAGAGGCGAATAGACGCAAGTTCGTGCTGGGCGACACAAAATTTGAACCAACATGGCGGCTCGTTTGGATTGATAACGGTTAGTTTAAACGTTTCTCGGGAGTTTCCAGAGGCGGCGAGTTGCGCTGGACCCCGTTGATTTGAATAAAGAGAACTAGACCTAAACTTTATGCAAATGAAGAGCGGCCGACGTGACGGTCCGTCTCTCAATGTGCACCGCTGCACTACCAGAATGCATTGCTCATCTGCTTACAACGGCTGTATTCGAAACCTCATCCTATACTAGTAATACGTACTGATTTAGGCAAAATGTAGCATGAAAACAAAAGCAAAATCTACAGTATGCATCGGACTAGTCTACCTCGCCTACTGTATCCCACAATGCAAAGCGCTGGAACGGCACAGATTACGATCACAGCAGCAGCCAAAAACAGCACTTTTTTTTTTTTGTGAATTTTCATCCCTAAATTCACTTCTGAGAATTTGAGGCGAGAGTCAACTGTGTATATTTTGAATATTGGCAGTTTTATGATATTAGATGGCGAATCGAACATTTGCTCCAACATTTTCGGAGTTTAGAAGCTCCACAAACTGCTGTGACAGCTAGCTAGCTAGCGCCTGCCAGCGTCACTACCTCGCCAGCCGGGCAGTGACGCTCACAGACCGCTAAGATAAAGCCAATGAATGGGAAGCCTGGAAAGGACGGATCCTGTGGACATGTACTATGCATGCATGAGACAGAAGAAGTCTGCAGAATGAAAGTTGACCTAATAGTGTTTTTTCCCTCTTTCCAGATCTAAAGACCTGCTACTGGAGGGAGGAAGGTGGGATTTTACGAGAGATGCTCCGATTGGAATATTTTGAGCCGCCACACCGCACCGATAATGATTATTTTTATTAAGATCAGCCTATGCCAATCCAATACAGTTTATTAATACGATTCAATTTATTCCAGTTTGTTAACCATCAGTAGACTTCTTTCTTGTTTTTGAGAGGTGCATTTCGTGTAGTGGGGGGAAGAAAGGACACCAGTATTTTGAGTTTATCGTTGACATGAATGAACATGAGATGCTGCTTTAGTACGACTGTCTGAGTTATCACTCGTAGCGACTGGAGGGCGATGCAGCAGGCTGCCTGGTGACCGAATGATGACGCAGACCGTCGGGATTGGAGACTCAAGAGTAGGCTGATCACCAGCATCACAGTCAGGGTGAATATCTGGACCTATTGCTAGATTTTCACCTTTTTTTTGTTTTTGCTTCTAATTTTCCATCTCATTCACGGAGGTTTTCTTTTTTTTTATTTTTCCTGTATTATCCATGAAACACTTAGAGGAGGTTCTATTGATACAATGGCTACAGAATATCTCACACCAAATGCGTCATCTTTTAAAAAAAAAAGAAATGTATTTATATTGATTTCACACTATGTGGAATTTAGCTACAAGTACAGAATCTCTGGGTTCGTCAATAAAAAGATAAACCATTTTGTGTTTTCCTCTTGGCAGTCTGTATCATTGTAGCCTGAGAGACATAAGAAAGTTAATAACACTCGGCTCTGTATCTTCTTGTTCACGTCATATTCCACTAACTATTTGCTCGTTTTTGGATTGATCCATTAAGGCGTTCCCCTTGAAATTTAAAAAGAAGAATCAAAATGTATTTTTCTATTGTTTCCCTTTTTATTTGTGTTTTCTGTTGTTTGTGTTTCCATGTTGAACTCTTCGCTGCTCGCTCTGTGGCTTCAGCACAGGTCTCTCTAGACCAGCGGTTCCCAAACCTCCACTGCCGACACAACCTCAGATCACCGTTCACACGTTCTCTGAACCGCTAAAAAGTCAATTATTACCTTATTCTCCTTCTCCCAGCACCTCAGTTCTGGGAACCACTGTTCTAGACCACATGGGGCCTGTCGCTGTTGTTGCTGTAACTCTGAATTAATAAAAAAAAATGTACTATGATGTTTGAAGGCTGGGTTTCCAATAAAGATCTTAACTCCACTGACCTGGCGGTGATTTTTGGAGCACTTCCTGTGCCGGTCTGAAGGTGGTGAGATTGAGCTAAAGTAGTAAACGATGAAGTGGCCTCACGCCCTTCAGAGCATCTAGGGCTGCTGGGTGTTGACGGGGAACAATATGTCTTGTCCTGATACTATTTCTGTCTTTAGAGGGAAAACTTTATTAGCTCATGTGTCCTTGAGCAAAGCGCTGAATCCCCTCCGGCTCCAGAGTCTGAGCCCTGACCCGTCTGGTGTGTTTGTTTCTGTGTGCTTTGACTTTCTCTTTTCCTATAATGGAATGAAAATGACCTTTTAGATATAAAAAGACAGATTGTTTAGTTTTCTTTTCCCAAACATGCTAATTATTCTGGAAATCCTATTGCAGGTTTTACAAAAAAGTGTTTTCAATTCTGTTTTAGAGTTTTAATCTGATTTAAACGCACCATCTGATGAGAAATTAGCCCAAAATATTACAATGCAGAAGCTGCACAGTTTCTATTATTAGGCCTAATTTATTTATTTTCAATGTGAATTATTTTATGGAGGTTTATTTCCAATTTGCGACACTTTCTATGTCTATTCCATTTACATTTTGCTTCACTAGAAATAATCTGACAGCTGTGCTTACTTTACAATGTAAGATATTATATACAAAACATATGAAGAACTTTGAAAATATGATGCTTTGTGGAATATTAAACAACCCAAAATCTTAAACTAAACTGTTCTGATAACTGATTAAGTAATTTTTCATGCTAAAATGCCTTTCAGCTTCTCAAAAGTGAAGATTTGTTGGTTTTCCTCGTGTTAAATGACAGTAAACTGAACAATGTTGAGGTTTGGACTGTTGGTAGGACAAAAGACATTTGAACGTGTCACTTATTGTGCAAATCAAACAATAAATTAACAAATTAACTGATCAAGAAAATAATCAGCAGATTAATCTATGATGGAAATAATCAGTTAAAAAAGTTTGAAATTATGCTTCACTAACCAACTACAAGAAAATGCTGCTTAAACACTAAGGCATGACTGTGTATAGACACTATATACTGTATGTCACTAATTGTGACCGCATTTCTCACTATTATCCTACATTTTGTAAACCAAATAATAATTTTCATTCTTCATTCTTCATCTCAAGGGGTTTATCCTTCTAATAAATGTCTCTGAATTAACTGATCAAGAAAAATAATCATCAGATTAATCCATGATGAAAATAATCAGTTAAAAATAGTTAGAAATTTCAATATTCTAATCCTATACTTTATAATTTATATATCATTATATATATATATATATATATATATATATATACACCCAGTGTATTTAGGCAGACTAATGGACTTATGGCATATGAAATACATTTCTTTCCATTAGCTAAATTGTATGACATCATAAAGTTTGATTTATGTAAACAGAAATGACCACTAACAGTTAAATTGTCTATTTTGTACACAGTGCAATTTATCAGCCTATTTTATCTGTTTTTTGGGGATTTATCCCATAATTATCATTACTGTCAATTTGTACCTATCTTTTATTTGTTATTTATTTTATTTTTTATTTTTCATTTCATTTTTCTCTATTTCAAATAATAATAATAATACATGTGAAGTTATTATTGGAGCTTCCATGTGGTGACCCATATTGTATATTGTCAACATCCTGCCTCAGTTTGTTACAAGTATGACGTAATGCTGCTGTGAAATGGCACGTGAGCTCCGACACGAGCCAAAGTCACGTGCGAGAGAGAGAGGGGAGTTCATGGCCGCTCAGAAACAACATCAACACGTCTTTATATTGAAAACATAAGACATATAAACATTTAATAAAACTGTTTTTATTATTATTATTATTATTATTATTATGTTTACATCGTCTAAAATGTCCCCTTTTAAGATTTGTCAGAAACACAGAGAAAAATAATAAACAATAACAGTGAGAAGTATGACCAGTCAGTCAGTGAACGCAACAGTTTTAATTGTGATTTTACTCAAACTGTCGTTTTTTTTTTTAATACATCCGCTACGCAAACTAGTTCTCGAGCAGCTGGTTGCTATGCGACACATAACGGGGTGTGAGTGAGCAGTTGGCGCATTAATATGTAAATTAGCCAACTCTGAGTGAAGCGGTTCACAGGTTCGTACGTCACCGCGACGAAACTAATTAACAAGTTGATTTTAATGTATTATCCATGAGTCAATCTCTTTTATTTAGAAAACGGGTAGACATTTACATCCATGTTATTACTTTGTGTGTGTCGAACGGTACTTCTTGAAGGTAGGGAGAAAAGTAGATCCAATCGTTTCTTAACCGCCGTTAATTGAACGTTTAAATATGGCGGATTTAAAGGAGCTTAGTGGGCACAACATCGTAGCTGAAGAAAATAGTGAAAAATATCCAAAATTATTTGTGAAAATATGTAAAAAATGTCTGAAAATGATGTGATAAACGTTAGAAAAATATCCAAAGATTATCTGTAAAATATGTGAAAAATATTAGAAAGATATCCAGAATTATTTGTGAAAATATGTAAAAAATGTCTGAAAATGATGTGATAAATGTTAGAAAAATATCCAAAAATATCTGTAAAATATGTGAAAAATACTAGAAAGATATCCAAAATTATTTGTAAAATATGTGAAGAAACTAGTGAAAAATGTCAGAAAAATATTAGAAAAATGTCCAAAAAGTATTTGTAAAATATATGAAATAGCAGAATAGCAGATAAGATGAGTGACAGTTGAAAACGAAGCAGCATGTAAAATTATGGTATTCTGGAAATTATAGGGTTTAGTATAACTATATTGAATAATTTAAGTGATATAGATAGATAGATAGATAGATAGATAGTAACTTTATTGATCCTGAGGGAAATTCAAGTTTCCAGCATCACAGTTCCATAGTACAAAACATGTTAGTATAAAGTCAGTAAAAAAGTTAGTAGTGCAAAGTACAAAAAAAATATACCAGATATAAAAATACAAGGAGATGAAGAAAACTGAAATTTCGAGAAAAAAAGTCATGATATGAAAATAAAGTCGTAACTTTACGAGAAAAAAAGTCGGAATATTACGACAATAAAGTCATAACTTTACCAGAAAAAAAGTCGTAGTATTATGAGAATAAAGTCATAATATTATAAAGTAGTAATTTTACGTGTTATTTTCTACAGATTTTTTTTTTTTTCTTTGCCTAAAATGGCTCTTTTGATAGTAAAGGTTGCTGACCCCTGCCCTAACCCTAACCCTATATGCGCAAACATACTAATCAAAAATCAAAACAGCTAAAGCTAAATTTGGCTGAATTATAAAAGTCAGAAGTGGTAAAAACGAAGAACTGAGTTTGGGAGCCGAAAGAGCCGGCTCTTCTTGGAGAGCTGAGCCAAATGATCTGATTCACTAAAAAGAGCCTCAATTCCCATCACTACCATTTATCCTAGCTCTGAGGTGCTGAGGCTCTGAGGTTCACAATAGTGATGGGAATTCCGGCTCTTTTTAGTGAGCCAGATCATTTGGCTCGGCTCACCAAGAAGAGCCGGCTCTTTCGGCCTTTTTATAATTCAATCAAATTTAGCTCTGTTTTGACCTATAATTAGTATGTGTGCACATATATCACTTAAATTAGTCAATATAATTATACTAAACCTTACAATTTCCAGAATATCGTAATTTTACAGACTGCTTCGTTTCCAACTGTCACTCATCTTCGATTAAATTCATTGAATTTATTTTTATATAGTGTCAAATAATAACAGAAGATATCTCGAGATGCTTACAAATATTTTTCAAAATATGTTTTACTACAAATATTTGTGGATATTTTATTGTTCTTTTTTTAGGATGTTTTACTGAAATTTTACAAAGTTTTGTCGGATACTTTACTAATATTTTTCTGCTATTTTTGGATATTTTCGGTGTTCATCACTTTAACGTTGCAGCTAGTAAAGGTATTTTGAGTGTGGTCTGCTATTCGCGCACCACACTCCTCTCTCTCTCTTTCTCTCCTCCTCTCCCTCCTGCTCTGTACCTGTAGACCCCCGCCCCTTCCTGCTTGATGGTATGATCCTTGTCTGTCATCACCTGATTGGTTGCACGGACGTCATTAACACAACATTCAGTCACAGTCAGTTTAATTAATTAAAGAAAAAAGAAAAAAAAACGGCTCTCGAATAAGAGTCGGCTCTTATCGTTCACTTAAAAGAGCCGGCTCTTTGAACCGCCTCGTTTGTGACCGACACATCTATAGTATACAGTATGGTCCTCTCTCCTCCTCCTCCTCTCTCCTCCCCATCCCTCATCTCTCATCTCTCCTCCCCATCCCTCCTCTCTACCATAGGCTCCTCACTCCCAGCATCATATTCTCCTCCGTCTTTTCCCTGAGTCATTGTGTTGCAACGGCTGTCTCCTGTGTGGGTTTTCAACAGCTCTCTGGCTCCTGTCAGGTCCCTCTCATGAACAGATTCGACGACGTTTGAAATGACTGAAGTGGCTCCAAGCTGCCCTGAGATGACAGGTGAGGAACAAATATGCTCTCTCATATTTTATCCACATTAAATGTATAGGAATGGGTGCACACAGGATGCACACACCTAGCTAGTAGGAGATGGACAAGCCCATATAGACTGCCAGTGTTCTTGATAAGACTGAAATAACACCTTAATGTCATGCAGTGCTTTGTACTTTAAGAATAATATCACTAAAATGGTAAAGATCTAGCATCCTAGGTTTTTGCATTTTTTTTACTGCAGTACATGTTCAGCATGTGTAGCCTGTGAAAAACACATATAAATCTGCAATGCATGCAATAAATATATAAATAATTTCTGCCTTTCATACTGTATATAGTAGCCTTTTTGAATAATGTAAAAATAAAGGATGCCTGGTGAGTACATTTTATACTATGCAGTATATATGTTGGCATGTATTGTCCTCCCACATCCCTGTTAAGTGACAGACTGCTAGATGTTCTTAAGGATGTTCCTTCATTAATGCAGCAGCTTCTTATGCCACATATCTCAACTGAAAGCAGCTAATAGCTTTTAAAAACATGTGATTCAGCTGGTTTCTTTTGTGCACGTGATGTAATTCTGAGTGAAGATGAATCACTTGGGACTTAGCATGTATTTGCATATCTAATAATAACGTTTGCAGCCATTCCCTGGTGTGTTTGTGCTGTCATGACCGCTGTAGATATAAAAACATGGACCCCTGTCAATGCAGGGGTCCTGCATTGACAGCTCACACTGACCCCTGACCCCCAAAGGCGATATGGTGACTGACTGATAGGAGGTTTACTGCATTGACAAACGCAGGAGTCACGTTCACATTTTTTAGCTGTGTTTGCCTTTTGGGCAGCGTCGCATGAATCATGTCTTGACTGTTTTCTCTCCCAAAATCACAGCGCTGGCCCCTCCTCCTGCACCGCTGATCAGCAGTAGGAATGCATCTCCTGCTCGATCACCATCCAGTCACAACAACCCTGCAGGTAAAACTTCTGATCACATAACAACCTTTGATTGTTTGCTGCAATTGTCTTCATAATCAAGATGAAGAAAATGCTGCAAGTGCATGTAGTGTTTGAATTACATCTGGGTCCACCTCTAATTATCCTGTTGTATGTTTATGTGTTTTATCACAATGTTTTTACAGTACGGGTTGTGAGACAATTTATATTGGCGATACACCCTGGGTGCACTGGTCAATTTAGAGATTTTGGGCTATTTTGCTTCCATAATGTGTCTTTTTTTCAGATTAGAGGAAAAAAAACATCCAGAATACACATTTAGTTGTTTATTTGTCTATTTGCGTCTATAGATTTCTCCTAAATTCACCAAAAGTTACCACTAAATAATGCCTCATTTGCATCTTAATGTCAGTAATCAACTGGGGAAGTTTCATGGTGACATCTATTAGTTAAACACGTTTACCATATTCCCTTGTAGTGTCCTCAAAATGTATGCAATTTTACAATCCATATCTTCAAAGGTTGTTTTCTCAGAATGAGTTTTTTCTCAGACTCTGAGCCAGAAATCTCCACTTCAGTAGCACTTACATTCACCAAACTTTCCAGTTTCATTCCTGTGTACATTCTGAAGGTTTTTACAGAGGGGTATGTTCATATATCATTCATAGCCTGATTTATACAACATTTTAATCCTAAAACCATGGCAATTTTTTTTTTTTATGGCTGTTTGTTGACAGTATTTTCTGATTTATGGTGTGATAAAAAGAGATTTCCAAATTTACCTATGTAAAAACCTTTGACTCTAATATGTCAACAAAATGAAACACTTATTTTGAACCTGACTTTATCCAATGTTCACATTTCTGTTCTGGAAATGTATGAAAATTAGCACATATCTAATAAGATAATGCCTCATTTGCATATTTGAATATGAAATTTCAGAAAACTTGTAATACAAAAAATAATTGTCTTAATGTCAGTAATCAACTGGGGAAGATTTATGGTGATATTTATTTATTTTTTTCTATATTCACCTGTAGTGTCCTCAAAATGTATGGAATTTTACAATCCATATCCCGTTTTCTCAACATTAGTTTTTTCTCACTCTGAGCCAGAAATCTCCACTTCAGTAGCATCCACCAAACTTTACAGTTTCATTCCTATCTATATCCTGAAGGTTTTTACTGAGGGGTTTGTTCATATATCATTCATAGCCTATCGATAGGTAGGTAGCATCAATCTGCCCATCCCTCCTGGAAAATGCATCGTCACAAAGCTGAAAACAGGCTGCTTTTCTGACACCATGAAAAGTTGACTTTTTAGAGATACGTGGTTCTCACAGGACAACGACGCTACAATCATATGATGCTCTTATAGACCATGATGCATTGCTGTAGATTAAACTAGCCAACAGGATATAAAGGAGTTCAAATGCAACATTAATGCAGCAGTAATATTAATCCAGAAACATCAGATAAAATAGGAAAACACTGACAGGGAACATTTAACTGCACAATCAATACTTTTACTAAGTGCAGGATTTTTGCTTGCAGGGGAGTATTTTCACAGTGTGGTATTAGTACTTAAGTAAAGGATCTGAATACTTCTTCCACCACTGAATATAAAACATATGTACGACCTGCAGGCAGCTTTTAATTATTCTTTCACCTGTCTGAACGGCTCTCGGCTGCATTTAGCAAACGAGTGAAGGAGGAAAGAGAGGAGACAGGAGGTATGATGAGTAACTCTCCAGCTGGTGGAGCTCTGTGTGGTCGGTTCTGTTCATCTGCCACTGACACACACACACACACACGCACACACACACACACACACACACACACAATATGGTGGGTGGGTGGGTGGGTGTGTACTTGCTGGAGGAGGAGGAAGTATTCAGATCCTTTACTTGAGTAAAATGTCAACACCTCAGTGGAAAAAATACACAATTACTACTCATTTAAATATTTGCTTAAGAAAAAATAAATATGTATTTGCAGCAAAATAAACTCAAGTATGTGAAGTACAAATACACATTGTTGAGTGAAAACTGTGTACAACCTTTTGAAGCTTTTGACTGTTTCACGCGGTCCTCATCAGCGTGTTGATTTGCCATGGAAATGCAGATGTTTCCACGATTCTGTGAACCTCTCTGTTTGACATCTACATCTTCATGGCAACTGAGCACAGTCAATCTGCTGATGAGGACCTTGTGATATGACCGAAAGCTCCAGAACAAGCAAGTAAGTGGACCTTAAAGTGGATGCGTTCAGATCAGTTAAAGACGGAAAGGAAGGCCCGGTTGAACAAAGACACAAAAAAGGAAATAATGAAGGATTTAAAAAAGCTAGGAAAGAAAATAAGAAAAAATAATTTTACTTAGATTTTTACTTTACAACAGTGATATTCATCTCATGTTGAATCTACAACAGTGCTCCCAGCTCATTGTGTGTCAACTGGTTTGTGCTAATTGCTCAGGAATATGCACCACTAAACCATGATACTGACATGATGAAAGCCTTGAGGCGGGTCCAGCTTTAGCACGTAATGTTTTTATTTTTCAGTATGCAAAACAATCAGTGTACAAATGCATATTATATTCATTTGATGCATTATATGCAGTTGAAATCAAATCTATAGAATAATAAATCGATAAAATAACAAATAAATACATTAATCAGTACAAATGAAGACTTTTAAAAACATTAAATCCACCTAACCGCCAATCAGTTGCTTCCACCTTATTCTTACTCTTGTCCCCTTATAGAAACAATATACCTTCATCAAGCCAATATTTTCCTGCCTTATTACAATTCCTTTATGACATTCTTTCATATGAAGCAACCTTTTCCCATTTCAGTTACCCACTCCTGAAAAGCAGGTGTTCCAGTTGCTTTCCAGTTCCTGAGAATATCATTATTTTACTGCCTGGGTCCATTTCTCCATACATCTTTTTACATGTAATCTTAAAACCCTGACTGGAAGGGGTTTCTGTGTCAAAATCTACATTTGAAACCCGGCCATGAGGTGGCGTAACAAGTACAATATTACAATATTATATTTAGTGTAGAAAAAGTACCAGTGTCTCTAAGTAATATTGATGTTTAAGTGTCTGAGTAAATGTACTTCTGTTACTCGTGTGTTCAGAGATGTCGGAGGCGCTGCGGGATAAGGAGCGCCGTGCGCAGCAGCAGCTGGACCGCTGCGCCGAGGAGCGAGGGAGGAAGATGGATGTGCAGAAGAGGAAGGAGCTGCAGCGCCGTGCGGCAGCCGGGGAGAAGAGACGGCAGCAGCAAGAGGCAGAGAAGGTCAGAGGTCGCAGCACACTGATGATGCATTCCCTGCATGTTAGAAGAAGTGAGAAAAGAGGATGACGTGTCGTTTCTAAAGCTCTGACATCCAGTATGATTTTACAGTTGTGTTAAATATTCAAACTGGAGATTCCAGAAGCTTTTTGGTTGTTTTATAGAGGCTGTTTGACCCCTAACCTCAAACAAAGCTTAAAATACTCGAATGAAATACTGAGATAACATAAAAATGTATAAACTAGAAACAATAAACAAGTGCCAGAATTGGAATAGGAAGCAGAAACTTGTTAGAATAACGCACATGCAGCGCAGAAATCCTTCTAAATGAAGTAAACAAGACTAGAAATCTGTCTTAATACGATTAGTACTAAAAACATATTGAGATTCAAAACCCAGCCCTGTTTGTTAAAGCACCCATTTAAATTAATCATATTAAACTGAACATAACTGAGAATATGGATTTTTTGTTATCTCAGACACCTGACATCTGTTTGATATAATTTTGTTGCCTTTGCTGCCACATATCAATTTAAAAATCATAACAATATGCAGTACATATATCCCAATTGGGCAAATGCTTGAAGAAATCACATGTAAAATATTCTAATTGTGTTCTATTGTTATGCATTATACACAAAAAACATGTAAATCAAAACTGTAAACACATTTTCTTCATTTTTAATCACAATCAGTTTGAATTTATTGTAAAAAGATAATTTGTTATGATCATACAATATCATTTCAATAGGCAGATCAATTATACTGAATTGACGCTTTGCTAAATCTGGCCCAGCCCGTTCTCATTCCCAGGGCGCAAAATACCGGCGCCTCGTCACAGCCTTCAGCGTTCGATACCGCTGCACATGGCACCCTTTTGCTGCGGTATGAGATGCATCGGACTTTCCATCTACTACAATGTAAACCCATACGTGGCAACAATAATTGCACAGGGAAAGTGCTGTGGTGACGTAGTTTAAAGAGTGAAAGAGACACACGGGGCTTTCACGTTCACTTTACAATCAGCTGATCGCTTGTGTCTCGTGTTTACAATGTCCCGTGCACTGTAAAATGTAGTAATTTTAGGCCCAACCATTTTTAAACCTAACTAAGTGGTTTTATTGCCTAATCCTAAAGTGTTTAATTTAATTCACAAAATGAAGCATGTGTTTACTGCGACCGTAAAGTGACGTCGAGGGGTCTGACAAAGCGTCAGTGTATGACGAGTTGGGATGAGAACGTGTTATTGTTTTTGCACGTGCCCCAGGCTCAACGGTTAACCATGACTAGCTACAAATCCACAAAACCAGCCTGAAAATTAAGAAAATCTGAGACGATTCCCTGAGAGTCTATGGAGCAGAGCTGGATAGTTGTCGGACTCTGGTTGGAGCTTGCCGGTGCTACACTATGATTGGCCAGTCTGAGTTTGAGGGGCGGGACTTAACAAAGGGTAAATTATCCCCCCGAGCTCAAGTTGGCAACTCAAATATACATGAATCAAAATAATCATGAATGCAGCACGTCCACATTCTCCTCCAAACACCATGTTATGTTTTTCTGTGTGTCTGATACTTAAACTAAGAAACTGGATCATCTTTTCCACCAGTCATCACTCCTTCTTTTCTCCATTTTCTCTCTCTGAGCTCTCTGCCACCGAGTTAATTGCGTCGATCCATAACCGAGTCAGTGTGTTTCCAGCTGTTGTCGGGCTGAACGAGAGTTTAAGGGAATACCAAGTAATTAATGCAGAAGCTCTAATGACTTTCCGTCAGCCGACCAATTGTGTGCATTTAACTGAAACATGAAAAGTTCGGCTGGTTAGACACAGTACATAGACTCTGAGTTTAACCTCTCCTAACATCCACAGCAGATCAACACAGACAAAACACTATGGAATACATTACATTATATCACAGGGAACCATCATATTGCAATAACACAAATAGATCTGAGCCAATGTTGCGGTGCCCTAGGTGAACTGTACTGTGTATTGTATTGCAGCACATTAAGTCACATTAATTATAACATTTGTCATAATGGAGTAAATTACATCTGACGTATCAGACTGACACCTGCAGAGATTAAACGGCTGACACACTACAGCATTAATTACAGATAAAAACAGAAACCAAGTGAGCAGTCTGACATCTACAGATGACCTGTACGCCGAAACATTAAGCCTAGAAATCAATTAATCAATTAACCAATCAATCCCCCAGCAAATACGATCAACAACCTAGAGGAGCTGTTTTAAACACAACCCTCCGCTGATTTATAATCTTTAAACGTTACTACAATTCTACAAAAAATTGCATAGAACACATTTAAAATCAGAGAAAAGATGCTGTAAATTAAACTATTTTGGGACGATGATAATCTAGAGCTGAGATGATTAGTCAATTCATCGATTAGTTGATCAAGAGAAGATTAATTAGCGACTATTTTTAGTATTGTTTCAGTCATTTTTCAGTCAAACTGCTGCTTTTCTTTATCATATGATTGTTAATTAAATATATCCAAACAAGACATTTGAAAACCACCATCACCATGGGACAAAACTATCATTAATTAATCCAGGATATAATCAGCAGATTAATCGATACTGAAAATAATCATTAGCTGCAACCCGACCACACTCCTGGTGGCAGTATACAGAGTACAGAGTAGTATACTGAAATACAGAGAAGTACATGGAAGGTCCATATTGTCTCTGCTGTGGAGCGACAGATTATTAATCTACAATATTTTTACATTTTAAAGTAATTTATCAAGCAATAAAATGCCAAATAATCTCTGGTTCCAGCTCTTTAATGTGAGGAGTTGCTGCTTTTCTCTGCTTTATATCATAGTATACTGAATATATTTTGTGTTTTGGACTAGTTATCCGAAAAAAACAAATAATTTGACGTCACCTAGAGCTCTGGGATCTTGAGATTCATAATGTTTTCATATTTTATAGACTAGAAAATGAAAACGAGGAAGCCATGAGAAAGCGATAACCTTTAGTGCAGTGAATGCTCACAATAAAAAGGCAAAATTAACATTTAAATCATATATTGAAGCCGTCTGTGTTTTCTCCATTGAAGCACATTGATTGTGTGGATTTGTTTTCCTTTACAGCGCAAATGAAACGCCATCAGAGATGATTTTGTGTTCATGGTTAGTGTCTTTTTCTCATAAAGTAATGCAGCATGAATAAAACTCACCACTCTACATGAGTCATGAGTGGGCATCACTTGGCTGAGAACCATTGACTCATATTAATATTATTATTATTATAATCCATTTTAGAGTCCAGCATAAATTATCTGCTGCGTTCGTGCATTAACCCTTTCAGCTCAGCCCAGAATATAAATTATTAGTGCCTGTTTAAAGGGTTAATAAGCCCCCGGTCAGTGACAGCCTGATCCACAGAGAGTTCACCGCTCAGAGAGGGTACGGTGGGGGGGTCACTGTCTTTATTGATTTTAAAGGCTCTGTTTGCATGCTAACAGCCCCCCTCCCCCACTCACTCATATGCATAACTTAATGACATAATGATTGGTCAGCCTCGCGGGGCGATGACATCACCGTCAGCGTATCATGTGCCGTTTACTGGAACAGACAGTCGATGCTCGCAGCGCTGTGACAAGCACATATTTCACCTCTGAAAAGGAAAAGAAATCCACACAATCAATGTGCTTCAATAAGAGAAACACAGACTGCTTCAATATGTAATTTAAATGTTAATTTATTGTGAGCATTTACTGTGCTAAAGGTTATCGCTAGTCTCAGAGCTGAGCAGAGCTTCTAATTTCTAGTCTATAAAATATAAAAACATTATGAATCATAACGTCCCAGAGCTCTAGGTGACGTCAAATTATTTGTTTTGTCGGCTCAATAGTCCAAAACTCAAAATATATTCAGTATACAAAGATATAAAACAGAGAGAAGCAGCAACTCCTCACATTAAAGAGCTGGAACCAGAGATTATTTGGCATTTTATTGCTTGATAAATGACATTAAAATGTAAAAATATTGTAGATTAATAATCTGTCGCTCCACAGCAGAGACAATATGGACCTTCCATGTACTTCTGTGTTTCAGTATACTACTCTGTACTGTGTATACTGCCACCAGGAGTGTGGTCGGGCTGCAGCTAATGATTATTTTCATTATTGATTAATCTGCTGATTATTTCCTGGATTAATCCATTAATTGTTTCGCCTGTGAAATTTAAAAAATGTCAAAATTTCTCGGAGCACACGGTGACGTTTTCAAAGAAAGATAGATATTAAGATATTAATTATCATATCAATATCAATGGTCGGCATTTCTGCTTCCAAAACGACTAAAGCAATTACTTGATGATCAAAATAGCCGCTAATTAATCTTCTCTTGATCAACTAATTTATTTATCGTCCAAAATAGTTTAATTTACAGCATCTTTTCTCTAATTTAAAACATTTTCTATGCAATTTTTTAAAAGAATTGTAGTGACATTTAAAGATTGTGAATCAGCGGAGGGTCGTGTTTAAAACAGTCAGCTCCTTTAGGGTGTTGATTGTATTTGCTGGGGGGATTGATTGGTTAATTGATTTCTTGGTTAAATGTTTCGGCGTACTGGTCATCTGTAGTTGTCAGACTGCTCACTTGGGTTCTGGATTTTATCTGTGATTAATAGATAGATGTCTTCGATGTTAATAATTCCATTATGATTTGCCACATTTTCCTTGGTATTTATGTTACTTAATGCCCCTTATAAGTAGAATAAATCACAAATTAAATACCAAAAAGTTGTCATAGAAATTAAAATTTTGTGCAGAGAAATTGCAAACGCCAGCTCATCCATTCTGCTTCTCTTCTCTGATCTATATCTACAGTATGTCTGTATCTCTTTCCATTTCTGCTGTCTCTTTTTAATTCCCTCCTCTTGACTCTGAGCCCCTCCTCCCGTCGGCTCTCCTCCCTCCTGCAGTTTGTGCGTGACTCTGCATGCACCTTCAGCAAACCCCCCCTTTACCCTGCTGAGGTGGGGCATTTCCATCCTTTATATATATATAGACAGACAGTATACTGGAGCAGTGTATCAGCTTTATGCTGTACCATTACTGCTGTCTGCTTACTAACACCGCCACGTTAATGGATGTCAGTTGAAAAGCCAGAATTGGATGTGGTTGTAAATAAAAAGCAGTAAGAGAAAGACAAGTATAGCAAGTATAATACTTACTCCATACTCTAACTAATGTAATGAACACATCCTTAAATATACTCCATAAATACATCAAAACAATGAGTCAATTACCTAAAAAATAACAAATTAGATAACTCAAGGATGACCCATGTGTTAATACACTTTGGTGTATTTTTATAATGTTTGAGCTCATATTTTAAAAAAATATTTTATTCTTTTTATTCTTCTACATTTTTGCCTTCATCTTCATCACAACTATTCATTACAGATGTCTCATAAATAACAAAAATACAACAAGACATTGCACCTATCAAGGCAATCAGATATTTACATACTAATCAATCAATATCCAGCACTGAAACAAAGAACGTGGAGACGACCGGTCCAATATAATAATAATAATACATAATAAAGAATACCTGCAGGTCTTAAAAAGTCTTAAAAAGCATTGAATTTGGTTTTAATGAAAAAGGCTTTAGAAGGTATTAAAAAGTCATAAATATAATTTACAAAATATAAAAAAAATATTTTCTCTTGCATGCTTAAATTAATGTAAATAAATTATTTTCACTGGTTAATCAATCCTTTTATTTTCTGTAGATTATCCGGGTCCGGGTTGCTTTAATTTAATCAGTTATATCATTAATAATTATTGTCATATGCTGCTGAGAAGTACTGAAAAAACGTGATAAATAATTCTAGTCCATATCATCCCGACTGGTTTTCCTTTATACTTTATACTTTGACCAGTGTGATCATGAATTTATATTAAGTGGTATTAAAAAGGCCTTAAATTGAACTCGGTGAACCCTGCAGAAACCCTGTAATCTTTAAATATCTGATATTATTATATGAATGAATAATTGATAGGCAGGCGCTGACAATATCTTAAATTGTCTACGTTAGGATGGTTTAAAGAACTAAAGAACTTGTGTATAGATTTTAAGAGTTAATGAATATTAGAATTATTTGCTCTTTAAGATTAATGTGCTGCGTTAGTTTGTTCACTGAGGAAAAAGGATGGAATATAAGAACACACAATGATAAGATGAGAACATCTATATTGTATTATTTCTCACCTTGATGGAAAAGAACAAATTCATTTGAATCATATCATGTGTCAAGTGTTATTGTATTGTTGTTCTCCTGTGGTTTCTGTGCCTTTGTATGAAGTATATTATACTGTGTGTAGAGGCAGAAGAAGGAGAACTGGAGTTAAAACCAATGCGACCAGTATCAATATCCAATCCACCCAGTCAGTCTGTGTGTGTTCATGCATGTGTGTGGGGGTGGTGATGGGATGCATTTTGTCCCCTCCCGTCTGACTAAACTGCTCTTTGAAATAGACTCAGAGAGGGAGGGGGATCGAGGTAGAGACAGAGAGAGAGAGAGGGAGAGGGTGGGAGGGGTGAGCAATATGTGAGGTAGCAGAGAGGAGATAGGGAGGGAGCCGGTGTTACCTAGAGGGAGAGGCAGACAGAGAGAGAGAGAGAGAGAGGGAGCAGTGCTGCTGTATTATGTATCACTGAGTGACAGACGAGCCAGCGATCGAGCGCTGGTGACCGCCAGCAGACACAGAAACAGACAAGTGTGAAGAGGACGGAGGGGCGAGGCTGCTGCATGCGGTAACCATGGCGCAGCCGTCTCCGTGCGCATCGCCGGGTACCCGTCGCCGTAGCGACGGCTCAGTGAGAGAGTGTCTGTTCTTCCCTATTTCTGAACGCAACGAGCAGGAGAGGCTGGAGGCCCTGGTACGCCGGAGAGCCGGAGGCACCGAGAGACGAGGAGGAGGAGGAGGAGGTGGAGGAGGGGGGGAGCCTCGGGACCACCTGGATAACAGGCCTAAACGCTGGACATGGGGAGGACCGCCTGATGGAGTAGAGGGTGAGTATGACGGGAGGTGAGGTGATGGAGAGAGTGGATGATGTCAGCGGTGGGTTGGTTTGAGATGTAGAACAGGAGAGAGCATAGGATGGGGGGGGTTGGGAGGAGAGGTGTTTAGGGAGGAGGTCTGGAGGTCGGTGGGTTTGGGGGGGATGGTGGGATGAAAGGGTGGGGACGACAAAGCAGAGGAGGAAGAGTGGGTGTGAGGAGGATGAATGGGAGAAGTGATGGAGGTAAAGAAAGGAGCAGGGCAGAGGATGGAAAAGGGTGTGGAGGCTGCAATGCAGGAGCTGCTCAGCGCTTTGTCTCTAAACCTCATCAGGGTTAGGAGAGGCTGTGTGTGTGTTTACCATCACACACACTGAAGCTGTGCTTTTAAACTGGTAGCTGATGGTTCTGGCTTGTAAATGTGCTACAGGTGTGTGTTTGTATGTGTGTGTGTTATTGCTCTGTTGTTTTATTCCCGAGCTGGGAGGCAGCTTCAATTCCCAGAAGAGTTACACATCTAACCTTGAACGCACCAAGGCCGCTGACATAAACACAGACAGAGTGCGACATGAGGCTGCCTGCTGTGCCAACATCTACCTCGTAGTTTATCTCTTTATTTCGTATCGCATCGTCCTCGTCTTCTCTGAGACATCTCCGCCGTCAGAGCGCCACCAGCTTGGCTGTACATCCTGCAGTGCATTCATAACGCCATCAATTATTCACAGTATACCCATCAGCCCGGCCGTCCTGGCACTGACCCGGGATCAGGGTCCACCCAGCAGCTCCGTCTGGCTCCGGCCCGGCTGACTGGCAGAGAGGCTGCTCTGGGATCTGTGGGGACCCAGCAGAACGCTCACTGCAGCAGAAACAGCAGCATCTCATCTTACAGCTCCACTCGATTAAAGGACAGACACTCGCTAAAGTGTGTGTATGTGTGTGTGCTGCGTATTTCTCTCTGCTTAAAGGTTGGCCACTTAAAAATCTGATAATTTCTCAGTTTATTTTGATGTTCAATCCATCATGGGGGCACTCGGCGTTTTTGTCTCATTCGTGTTCGCATGCTTTATGTTCTGGAAAATTGAAAGAAATATGGAGGCAATCGATCGGTCAGCCATAAGCTGGCCTTCCTGGCTGTAAATCAACCAGCTATAACAGGCTACTTCAGCATGTTAATAATGCAAACAGGAAACATGCTAAGCAGCCAACGCTCACTACGTTTACATGCACCGGTTCTTGCCCTTATTCTGCAAAAGACAAGCTGTTTACACGGCTAAAGAGGATGAATACTGCACTAATATTCTCGTTAACATGCAGCCGTTCATACTCCGATTAACGTAAAAGCCCCCAATGACATACGTCCTACTGCTTCGCCCTTTTAAATAACTTAAATTTCCCTCCTTTTCTAACTGCAGTCATGTTGCTCCCGTGGTGTTAAACCCTCGCTGTTTTTGCAAAACTGCGTTCTTCAAGCTTTTCTTTTCACGGCTACGCACGAGAACAGACTCTGACAAGGCAAGAGGCTGTGTGTCGCAAACTGAATGTGCCGTATACACACCCAAAGAATGCTCCTAAAACCTGAATAATATCAGCACACCCCACATGTCTTAATCTGAAAATGCTCCATTCGGAATAAGGCCTAAACATAGCTGCGATTACGTGCACACTAATATTCTACTATTATTCTGAATATGATAATATAGTGAATTTGATAGGGGTCATGTTAACAGCATATTCTGTTTGGATATTCTGAATTAGGCCTTATTCTGAATGGAGCATTTTCTGACTAAGACATGTGGGATATGCTGATATTATTCAGGTTTTAGGAGCATTCTTTGTGGACATGTATACAGAACATTCAGAATCTGGGCTTTTACGGCAGTTTGCGACACACAGCCTCTTGCCTGTTTACAGCCAGCTCTTTTCGTTGTTCACAAACCAACTAGCTGACAGTTTGCAGAGATGCGCGCCCAAAAGAGAACGAAAAACACTGCTTTTAAGCATTATGAAAGAGTTGGATATCGACAGGTTTTTGGATATGCACAAATTTTGCAATGCCGACCTTTTCAAGAAGGAGGTTGAAGGAGAGAAAGACTGTGTTCGCATGGTCCAACAAGTCACCGGTTATGTTAACTGGAGTATTCACGGCTGCATGTAAACAGGAATATTAATGGAATATTCATCTTCATTAGCCATGTAAACAGCTTAGGAGGAATATTGTCTTTTTCGGAAAAAGGGCAATATTTGGTGCATGTAAACGTCGTCACTGCTCAAACCACAGAATTAGTTTATTCTTTATTTTAAATTCCAGTGGAGATCCCAAAGTTTTCAATGGAACCAAATCTGTCAGGATGAACTTCCTAAGACATCTAGAATATTTGCATTTGATGGAGAGGTACAGACATTAAAGAAACATGGGATCATTTCACTCAGATTCAACATTATACAGCTTCAAAAAGAGCTGAAACAAGCAACAATATGATTCTGTCAGACAGCGTGGATTAAGATGGTTCTTCCAAAGGGGAAATTAAAGCATAAAACAGGAAGTTTTTATGGGTTACATGATGCCTGTGGGGTCGTGTTGTAAATTGTAATTTATGTGGATTTTTTTCATTGCCCACAGAAGTCACTTTTTCTGCTGTTACTGTACATTTTCAAATAGTTTCAGCAAAGAGAACCAAGCCTGTATTTAACAGACTTTTACTGGCGACAGGTCTATTTTTTGGTCCATTTTCAGCCATTGTAGCAGCGTGGTTGTTCCACCACTTTGGTCCAGACTGATCTCAATAGCTACTGGATGGATTTCCTGAATATTGCGTGACGTTCATGGTTCCCAGAGGATGATTCCTGATGATTTTGGTGATGCTGTGACTTTCCCTCTGGCGCCACCGTGAGGTTGGTTCAGAGAGGAACGTCTCCACAACTGTTGGCTGCAGTTTGGTGCAGACGTTCATGGTCTTTGCGGACTTTGTTGACTTTTCTTCTGGCTCCATCTTGTTATTGTCTGTCACCTAGCAACAGTTTTCTTAATGGCTTCAACGCCGAGCATGTCGTGCAGATTTCCCATGCTCCTCACAAGTTCCTTGTGAAGGCAGCTTTGTTTTACTCACAGCTTTATTGCATGGTGTTCCACCACTCGGCATAACGAGGTCTCGATGTGTCAATTCCTGCTGGGAATCTTGTGTTGTACTGTTTTTGTCAGTGTGTGTGTGTGTGTGTGGCTGTTACCTGTTGGTGTGTGAGTGACGCAGATGTACGAGTGTGTGCGTGTGTAACGCTTTGCTTTCTCCGCTCTGCTTCACCTGCTGCCCAGGTAACCCTAAGACCCCGCCCTGCCATGCCATTGGCTCCGCTCAGCCCAATGAGCTTACTGCTGCTTCCAACGCCAGACAATCCCGTAACGGTACTGACCACATGACTCTGTGTGTGTGTGTGTGTGCCACGCTCATACCGCTCCCCCCCACCACCACCACCGCCACCACCACCACGAGTCCTGCTGTCTCACCTGCAGCTGTTCCTCTGTGTCGCATGTGTGTGGATGTCTTTGTGCCGTCACATCGGCTGTTAAAGTGCGTTTATGACGTGTGTGTACTGTCTGCTGATCAGTTCATTGCAGTGTTGCTTGTAAAGACTTCTTTATCTTTATATATTTACTAGTTTCTTTGAGTAAATGACAAAACATTCTTCACTGTCACACTTCACAACATACATCTTTGCATAGAGATGCAGCCAAAGGGTTTCTGGGTAACTATAGTTCGCTTTTCCTCCAAAATCTCAACTACAAATGGTTTCTATCTGCAGTCCTTTGTGTCACACAAATGCAGAGATGTTGGGTTTGGGCCGCTACCCAACATGGAGCTAGAAACAATCAGATGATTTCATTTATTTAATAGAGTTATGTTTTCTGGTTTCTGATGCAGAGTTTTCTTTGTTAAGCAGAGTTTTTTTAGCACATCAACTCTTTTTCGACAAAGGAAAAAACACCTCAAGCGAGGTGAACGATGCGATACTTCAAAAATGTACATTAAAATATGTGAATGGAAATACGGGTAGTGACATTTGAATTCTAAAACAACATTTGAATGCTGCGCAGCTTTTTTTAGATCATGCTCCACTCATATTATTAATATTATTCTATTTGTAGATCCCAGTGGTGGCTGCTGAGGATTGTTTCAGATTTGTATGATCCAATAACATTTCCAATAACTCCAGAGTGTTGAAAGTCAACATTTATTGAAAAAAATGATAGATTCACAGCATGCATTTATCTAACAAAATATTCTGCTTCAATCCATATTTTATATTTTTTTTAGCCTTTCAAAAACAACATTTTCACTGCGGTCAAAAAACTGTTTGCTCTCCCGCATGCACCTGTATCAAAGGGGTGGTCGAGCAGCAATCTAACAACACCAGAAATTACATTTATATAACCACAAAATCTATTTTTTTATTAAATTTTTTTTCATGGTGATGACGTCATAAAATATGACGACAGACATTCAACGTCTCATTCGAAACCTCAATAGAAGCTTTGAATGTATAAAAATGACATACGGTACAGCCCTAGTGTTTCCACCTCTCCTGTGAGGCTAATGGGTGTCTGGTTTGGAGCCCCCCCGCTATGCACTAACACACACACACACACACACACACACACATGCACTCCCCCACCCTTATCACAACAAAGGGCTGCTCCACTTCCTGTCTTCCTGGCCCAGGGCCGTGTTTAGTGATGCGTACATATCATCTCACCGGGAAGCCCAGTCTATAACCCTCTACACACACACACACACACACACACACACACCATACATCATACCAGACAGTCATCCTGTAGCTATCCGTGAAACGTATTAGACCCCACGTACACACGGGCAAAGATCAGATCAACACACACACACACACACACACACACACACACACACACACAACATCCAGCAGACATTTCCAATCATCCCTGTTCCACATTACAGAAGCAGCCGCTGCAGAAATCCATATATTTTTTTTGCACTTTTGTTCCAAACCCGCGAGCAGTTTCACCCAAACGTGCACTTTTATTATATTTCTAACGTACTAATTTCATCACCAGTCGGTTGGGAACACAATAATGTTGTTTTATAATACATATCACAGACTGTATATATAGATGGACGACGCGTTTCTACTTACTCACACTGTACGAAAGTGCCCGAACCAATCGCGAGCCGAGCATGGTGGCAGCTTGCTTGCGTGAGCCACCATGCCATAGCTGTTTGGTTAGCAAGACACAGCAACTAACCTAATATCTCTATAACTACATTTATAATCATATTGACACGTTGTATATTACACAGACCGGTGACGGTTATGGAAAGTTAAAGTTACATCTCCTCTCTCGTACAATTCACAGCCTCCGGCTGCGACTATTTCACTCAGAGCAGCTGTCAATCACAGCTGTCAATCATGAGGTCTCACCCCCTTTTTATAGAATAAAACAACTAATTAAAACCAAACTGATCAGAAAAATTAACACTTAAACATACATCAGCGTAATAAGAACTACCTAAAATGACAGAAACCATCTATCACGTTTACTTTGACCTTTTAAATTGGCCCAAATTAAAGGAGAATATGGGATTTATGAGCTATACTGCAGCCAGCCACCAGGGGGCGATCCAGATGTGTTGGCTTCACTCATGTCGTCCATCTTTATATACAGTCTGTGGTGCATATACAGTTTTATCTACTTAATTGAATACAAAAAAAATTGGGCTGATGCAGGATACTGCAGAAGATAAAGAAAAGGAGCCAAGACTCCAGCCAATTGGGATATCAAGCCAGAAACAAAATTAAATTATGTTCAGGCTACTCTTACTTAAATTGTTATTATGCAAAGACTGTAAAGTCAGTACAAAGAAAGACATCCTAATAGAGTAAGAAGAGTTCAGAAAAATCTGATTATAATAAATGTAAGTTGACATGATAATTATGTTATAAAACTGTCATGTTTCTGGCAACAGAGCATAGCCTGATTTACAGAGCTGAATTAGAATGAATCATCATCTTTCAAGTTGTCTAGACATAAAAAATTATACTTTTATATTTTTGTGGCATAAGCAAAACAGCTTTCAGGTCTGCAGTTAACAGAGCTTTGTGTTAAGATGCTCTGTAATTAAGTTTATTTGAATTCAACCAATCAAATCCTTTTGTTTCCTTCTTCCTCTTTTATTTACTGTATTTTCAAATGTATTTATTGTTTAAAGGACAGTGTTGTCTTTATAAACAAAGACTCTTTTGTATCTGTACTTCCTGGACAGATGTTAATGACAGAAAACAAAACAAAACACAAGTTTTCCAGATGAAAATCAAATAACAGCAACACAAACAACTGAGAAAATGAGCATCAAACTCTTGAAGAACTTGATACAAAATCCAATTAATCTTTAAAGCCTGATCTCATTGGCAAAACTACTAAAGTTTTCTCAATTCTCAATGAATAATGTGAAGTGTTTCCATTTACCTCCCTTACCACACTAAAATGCATAATGGAATATAAAATGTAAAAAAGGTTATTGAAATAGAATATAAGCATGTAGTGCAGTAAAAATAATGCCAACAGCTGGTTTGCTTAGCTAAGCACAAACAACTAGGTAGTCCTAAAGTAGCAAAATCTGCCTAATTAACCTGTTAAATCTTGTTTTATACCTGTTTTTGCTGAGATAAGTTAAAAGACTGCAGCCTGAAATGGGAGTGTTATTGATCTTCTCATCTAAAGCTCCACCAGAGAGCAAATAAACCCCAAAATGTCTGAACTATTTTTGTTAGAAAAGACAATACACAGGACAACGTTATCATTTTGTAGCATTAATTAGAAATTAGAAATTACCCCTGTTTAGACATTAATCTGAATATCATCAAACACATCACTTAAACTCACAGTAATCAGATTACAGTTTGCATGTGGATGTTGTCATGGTGCCTTCAGCGGCTGTAGGAAACATTCTCCTCCAGCTGCCTCTGTATCTCTTCATCCTCCATTTCATGATGAAGCAGGTTGCTCTCTGTTCTGCTGCTTCATCCCTGCTTCACATCACCAAGGTTAATTTATTCTGCAGCCTGCGCGGTTTATCGATCCGCTGGATTATTTTTCTGTGTGAGCCGGCAGTTTTGTGTTTGTCGCGTGACGAGTGTTTGTTGTCGGGGGATCGGGGATGTTTTTTATTGAGGGTGACATTTACATCCTCCTTCGATACAGCAGCAGCCGGTACTTTGATTCACTGTCATGTATGTGTCCATCTGTTCTTTTTTTAATCAGTCAGTGACTTCCTGTCTCCACCTGGGATGGATCAGCCAATCAACAAACAGCTCTCCAACTCTTCAGCCGCCCTCCATTCACCGGAGAGAGGTAAGAGAGAACGTTCACACCAGAATCAGAAATACTTAATTCATCCACGGGGGGAAATTGGGAAGTTGCAGCTGATACTATAAAAGCATAAAGAAATATATAATAAATAGAAATAAAGGAGAATGTAAAATGTTAATTATGTACATAACGCTACTATATATAGCACAATATATGTAGAGTAATATAAATAATTAATAAAAATAAGAAATATGTACATCAAACATATGTAATATATACCACAGTGTGAATAAGTAAATACAAAATAAAAACGCTGAGAAGTGGGATCTATTAAGTGTGTTAAGAATGGTATAAATAAGAATTAAATATAAATATCTCTTGTAATGTGCATTATAAGTGCAGTATTAATGCTAGAGTATTGCACAGTTGACAAAATAGGTTGAAGGTGACGCAGTACAACACCTAAACAATACACTATGTGACCCTTATACATGTTATATGTGCAACAATAAACTGTTAATAAATAATTTACTGATCAGTAATTATCGTCTCTGTGTGATATGGTTGGTACCAACGGATTCTTTAGGTTTTCTAGTTTCACATGACACCAGTATCTTCACTCTAGTTTTAATACTGAGCCACTACAACCTCTGAAAGATCGGTGACCCATTGGATTTTTAAGAGGTTAATTAAAAATCGCAAGTTGCATTAATGCGTTAAAAGAAACTTTACAGCTCTATTTTTAAGATGTCCAGGTACATATAATACAAGTACTACCAGGGTTCAGTGTTCATGTTTATTTTTTCACAGTGGGTCAGAGTCAATTTTTACTTTCCTTTATACAAATTGTTTTATTTATTATTGTTTATCAAATAACAACAAAGACTGAAGTTATGTTTTATCCGCCTTACTCTCAAACTTGCAGCAAAGCTATTACTACAAATACGTCTGTCTCTATTAGGATTACAGGGAAGGGAAGAGAGCATCTCTTTTATTTGTTGTGAATATTAAGTGTGTCTCATTGGCTGATTTTCTGTGTCATCGTCATTGTGTGTGTGTGTGTGTGTTTTGTGTGTGTCGTTTCGTGACCCGTCAGTGTCTTTTGTGTCCCATCGAACAGCTTCCCCCAACAACCACAGACCGTACAGAAGTTCCTCCAACCGCAGGAGCATCGCTGGACTCCCCGAAGAGACGTCCAGAGCCAAAACACCCACGGTCAGTCCTCACACACAAACTAGACACTTGCAACCTCATTAACAGTGAGCTGTTCAAGACTGAAAGGGCATATTAACAAGTGTTGTAACACATTTTGTAGAAATATGTAGATATATGCTCACACCTGATGTGTCTGGATGCTGGTAGAGTTGTTACTGCTGTTGTTTATTCAAAATAAGACCACATTTCCCACGAACCCTGTTGGTTTATTTTGGAAAGAAGATATTACCGCTGTGGTGAAACCATAGAAAAAGAATAGTAGTAGAACGGACATTGAACTGTCATTTGACTAGTACAAAAGAGTATTGTGATTGTTTTTAGTTGTTATGGCGACAACACCTGTCAGTGGGGCCGTAAAGTGTGGTCGCTTTAGTTATCTAGGTAGCTTTTCCTTTTCCTTTTCCTTTTCCTTGTAGCGGTGGGGAGTGATACCTCCTAACTAACATACAGCGACCGAGCGAACTCTGGCGAATGCAGCGCGAAATATAGTCCACATATACTACGAGCGATGTCACTCTCTATTATATAGAGAGAGTGAGTTTATGATCAGTTACTTTCAGTGTCGATTTTAGACCAGTGAAAATGGGTTGGAGGTGCGTGAGACTTCGCATAAATAGAGCCAAGGTGAGCGTTTTTTCAAATAAGCGACACGTCGCTCAGCCTGTTCGTGACGCACGGAGCAAGTTAGGTTACATCTTCATCGGGAAAAACTGAAACAATCCGATGTTGGCTCGATTGCATCGCGTCCAGTTAGGAAGAGGTGTGAGAAGGAGAAAGAAGATCCAGTTTCTTTTACCAATGACTGTTTTCTTCTATTCTGATTGAACTGTCGCTCAGAGGGATTTTTGTCTCTTTTAACTGTCAGTTTGGTAGAACCATTGGACAGCGATTTGTTCTCCGTGTACTGAACTAAATAACATAACAAGATAAAAGCATGAAACACCATTCAGACATATAGTGTAGTCCTCTCAGACATCTGACTGGACACAATCAAGCTTTGTGGCAGCAGATAACTGACTTTTCAGTAGATATACTCATGCTGTATGTTGTATAAAATCATGCTTCATGTCACGGTTGACTTCTTGTTTATAATGTGTGATCTTGTTATTTTATTATCACAGTAATATTTGTAAATGTGACTTGCAGGGGGAGACTGCAAACACACCGGTCCGCAGTTCTTCCTTCAGGGCCAACAGCAAGGGCCCCGCCACACCGAAACGGTACAAAACACATACACACACACACTAACATGTACACACACCTCACCTGGATTAGAGCCCAGGTGACCTGATGCGTCTGCGTTGGTTTTCAGGGTGAGGTCGAACAGGAGTCGCGCCCAGTCGCCCTGCTCCCCCGGCCAGTACCCCCCTTCCCCGCTCCGGCAGAGGGCCACCACCCCCGGCAACGACGACAGGGGTCACACCGAGGTCAAAGGTCACGGCACCCTGGAGAGGAAATCAACCAAATCTGAGACCTCGGAGAAAAAGATCCCCAAATCCACCAGCAGAGAACTGAACGCAGGTAAAGCCACAGTGTGTCTTTGTACAGCTGCACATGAATTCACCATAAAGGAAGAATATTCAGCTGCATTTCCACACAGACCTTTGAAAGGACTAAATAATTAACTCAAGAATGTCCACTTAACGTCGAATTCTGACTCCCGAAAGATTTGTCCAGACATATTTCTTTTTTGTTAAGTCATACTGCACCACCTCAACGCTCCACCATCTTTGTCTCCACGCTACAGAGTCTCCGGGCACGCCCACGGGCCGGAGTGTCGGTGGGACGACGGATGCTGAGGAGGCATCCAGACTGCTGGCAGAGAGACGACGTCTGGCCCGAATACAGAAGGAGCAGGAGGAGAGACAACGGCAGGAGGACGAGAGGTGGGTGTAGTTTTACATTTAAATTCATCGCCAATTATTCTGATAAGAATCATGAAGTCATTCCTGAGCTCCAGCCTCTCAAGTGTGATGATTTGTTGCATTTATTGGTAAACTGAAATCTTTGGATTATTAGTCCGACAAAACAAGACATTTGAAGTCGTCACTTTTGGATCTGGGAGTTTTTTTTTAATTTAATCAAGAAAATAATTTACAGATTAATTGATAATGAAAACAATTGTTAGTTGCAACCCTAATATGCATGTTTATTTGTATGTGTATTTATGTATGAATGTGCACACTTGCACTTGAAATGGAAGAAACAAATCGTATTTAGATATAAGTTTACACTGTATCATGATATTATAATAACCTGTTAAAATAACCAAATCTTTATTATTATTATTATTATTATTGTAAAGACAGATTTATTTATTTATTTATCTAATAATTGTGTTATTTATTTAGTTACGTCTTTTGATATCTTTTCATATTTTGTTTTGGACGTTTTTCTATTTTAGATTTATGATTCTCAACTTTTCGAGTTCTTGTTTTATTTTATTATTTTCTTTTACTATGATTATTGTTGTACACCAAGATAACAAGCCCCATTCCTTGTATGTGAACACCTACTTGGCAATAAACCTGATTCTGATTCTGGTTTAATTGTTTAGTTGAGATTTGACACATAAATCCAACAGGAATTAATCTTTTTAGCTGCATTTTCAAGTATTTCAGTTGTCATTCTGGGATAAATCTCAGTATTAATTTACATAATAAAACTATAACAGTTTACAGTTTTAAACATATGATATCTGTGATAGACGATGACCAACGTAGTCCCCATGATTTATCATTTGACAATCAAGTGTGTCCAGTTCTAACGAGCTAATGAACATTACAATAATAACACCAAAATCTATTTCTAGAAACTGGACTGACAAACAGAATAGAAATGGTTATTTATTCTTGGTGTTATTATTATTATTTATTATTATTTTATATTTAATTAATTTACTATTTATTTATTTTATTTATTTTTATTTTATTTTATTTATTTTTTATTTGTTATTTTATTTATTTATTTATTTATTTTTCTTTTTTCATTATGGACATTTGGGGGTGGGGGAGAATTGATGATTGATGTTTTTGTATAGATTGTATTTCTTGTTGTGGAAAAATGGAAAATCTTGACGAACAAAATGTTTTAATAAAAAGAAAAAAGATGGTGCTAGTGTTGTATGGTGGCCTGAACAGCTCAAACCTGCATGTGTTGGTCCAGGCTGAGGGCTGAGGAGGAGCAGAGGAGGCAGCAGGAGGAGAGAGAGAGGCAGGAGATAGCCGCACTGCAGGCCGAGGAGGAGAGAGTGAGGCGGGAGGAGGAGAGGAGGAACCGGGAGGACGAGGAGAGACGGCAGAAGGAGCAGAGATGGAAGGACATGCAGGATCAGCTGGACAGAGAGGTCAGCTCACATTCATGTTATATAATATATTTATTTGTGTGATGCTGCTCAAGTTATTCCTCGTGGTTGCAGCTGTCTGGATGTGATGAGATGGCAAGTTAATGTTAATCATATTTACTGTTTCGTTGACTTTGACACCAGAAACCTTGATAGACAATCCAGACATATTAAAACACGTGGCAAACGAGGAAAGAAAATATTAAAAAGCCTTTATTATAATGGTTAAATCATTAAAAAAGTCAACATGTTTTGACCACTGTAGATCTTCGTCAGGGCTTAAAACAAACTAACAAAGCGGATGTGGCCTCAACTATATGGTATCAACAACCAACGGGGGGAAATCACATGATCACCACAATACTGACAACAAAATATTATGTAATTTATATACATCATCCATTAAAAGTACTGCTAGGTTTTAACATAAGCTGTAAGACAAACATGGGAGCCGATACAGAGAAGAGAAAACATAAATGCATTTTTCTTATTTTACAGAAAGCATGTTAAGACCTCGTTAAGACCTCGTTAAGACCTCGTTAAACCTGTTAAGACCAGACCTTTTTGCATTTTCTTCTGTTATTTTTCAGATGCTTCAAAAAATGAGATGTTGTATTTTTCACTGTTGAAAGCAATTTGCTGCTCTCTGCATCGTTGACTGAGACAAACTCAAACAATGACAATGCTTCCAGCATTTGGAAGTATGCCTCTCTTCCTCTCCCTCAGGGCACGGTCACACATGTGCGAATGGCCAACTCGACAAGATGCGGAGATGCACGCTGACCTGCCACACGTTCACGTCATCGTAACATAAGCCTACCTGGCACAAAACATAAATTACTAAGAAGCATTACTTGGATTGACAACTGTAATATAAGTACTGTTTTGGAAATTGTAATCCCTTACACTACTCGTTAGTGGGGAAAGTAATAATATTACAGTACTGCTCAACACTGGTTGTTTGAGGTACTTATCCATAGTCAGTGTATTACTACCTACAGTAGATGGCGGTCGGTACGCCCCCAGTTTGGAGAAACAGACAGGAGTAACAGCACGAGAGCAAAACATGTTTTAGACACCTAAAAAAATCTAAATCAGTTTAAGTATGCGCTATATTTAGAATATTTTCACTGCTTTACCTCGCCATCAGACAGCTCTTTCTGACGGGGAACTGAAGCCGCTATCTACGCTCTCTTTAAAGCCACCAGACTCCTTTGACAAAAATAGTAATTTCACCTCTCCGAACACGGGAGTCGCTGCTCTACCGCCGCCTCCATCGGTTTGTGTTATTGTGTGACTCTGCTAAATCCGAAATAAGACTACAACTCTACTTTTACAGAAAGAGTGAAGTATAGAAAGAGGATGTGACTGATGTTACTGGGTGTTTTTCAGAGGGAGGAGGCCTTCCTGCGTGCCCAGAAAGAGGCTGAGAGGAAGAGGCAGGAAAGAGAGCTGCTGCACATCCAGGAGGAGCAGGAGAGGCTGCAGAGGAAGAAGGTATCAGAGAGATCTCCTTCACATGACACATGTTGTCATGAATCATACTGGCGTTATTGATTTAACAAACAAAGATGAGATAAAAAGATAAAAACAAAGTGTGTGTGTTTTCACAGAGAATCGAGGAGATCATGAAGAGAACACGGAAGAATGAAGCGGAGCCTCTGACTGGTGCTGCAGGTGAATGTTAAACACATCATGATGTCACTTCCTGCAACATGGCAATTTGATTTATTTTTATTTGTTTTGTCCTGTTGTTCACTCCAAGACTTATTGACTCACCATTCTCCTCCAGCATAATTAGTTTTCTGTATAATTGAATGAGTCTCAGCTGCAGTGTGACTCAGCAGTGTTATACAAGCGGGGGAACAGCGCCTCCTGGTGGTTTAAAGGCAGAACACCACGGATACTGCAGCATCCCTTGAACTCTCTAAACCCAAAATAGCTTTACATTACTGCTGTTTTATCAGCACAGATGGGTTCAGAGGAAGTGAGATATACTGAGTTACAAAACCTGCCAAATTCATGATGTAGAAGCGTTGTTTCACTTGTCTTATTGTCACAGAATTGAACCTGTGACTAACAAACAGTTACAGGTGAAACATCACATTTACTGCACATAATATCAGATTATATTCCGGGTGTCATGACAGGCTTTACATTTCCACTCAATAATTTATTTTTAAGTGTTAGATTATTTAGTCCTTCACGTCGAAAGGTGTCGAAACATCTGCTCAGGATGCCTCCTGGACGTCTACCTTTTGGAGGTATTCCAGGCACATCCAACGGGTAAGAGGCCCCGGGGGTAGACCCAGAACGCGCTTGAGAGATTATATATCTCATCTGGACTGGGATCGCCTCGGGGTCCCCCAGGAAGAGCTGGAAAACGTTGCTGTGGAGAGGGACATCTGGAATTCCCTGCCAAGCCTGCTGCCCCCGGATAAGAGGAAGAAAATGGATGGATGGATTATTTAGTCCAATTCTAGAAAATAGAATGATATGGAACAATGAAAAGCCGGGGTCTCCATCAATTAGCTTGCTAAAGGTTCAAAGAATGTGTACATCAATTTGATGAACACAAAGATGCTTTGTAAATCTGTTTTGTCCGTTAAATTTCTATCCAATCAAATTCACATCACATCCCCTTCTGTCACAAAATGATCATTTTACAATCAGCTGTCAGTTAAAGGAGTTACTCTGCTTTCAAGTTTGGTTACAATGGTTGCATTGTCAGCAGACTAATGAGCGCACACCAGATTTGACAAAGACCGCAGAAAATAGCCAGGCTAATAAAAGACAACAAATATGGTATTTTTATGAGGACTGGGTAACAGAGTCTTTTTTCGTTTCAGTCGAGAGCTGAAACCAACAGTCTCTGTTTACCAAACTGACAAAGAAGGCCGACGCAGCAACAGAGGCTTCGTTTAGTGGCGCACATCCTTAACGAAACACAAAAAGCCCTTCGCCTATGGCGAGATAGTAATAGAGGCGATGACTGCGGAGGCTGAAACATTATTAAAGGCCATAAGATAGAAATGATGTCTGCTATTGGCGATGCACAACTTGGTGCTATCAGTAGCTCTCGGACACTTTTCATTTTGTCAAATTAGCTCTCAGAGGAAAAAAGGTTTGACACCTTTGACTTAAAGTAAGTAACCAGCAACTGTTTTGTGTTTTTTACTTGAAAAATGACTTAAAACTGTTAATCACAATGTTTGTAGATCAATTCATTCATTAAATGACCGATAATATTAACCTTTAAACGCCGCTGTGCGTTGACAGTGTCTGACATGAGGCCGGAGGGTGCGGTCACCTCGGAGGAGGACGCCCCGACTCCAGCTGAAGCCCCCGTCATCATGCTGGGACCTCTGGAGAATAAGAGCTTCGTGGACGAGCTGTCTGACGGAGTCCAGTCCATGGACGTCAGGTGAGACGTCTTTGTTTGTCTCTGTTTTAACTGTCCGTGATTTAACTCTCAGGTGTTGTCTCTGGTTTTGTTCACACTGCAGAACTTCATGCTCAATTTCATTTTGTTTTTTACTCTGCATGTTTTTGTTATTATAACACAAATAATTACTGGTGTTTTATAGTTTTTTGCACGTTGTCTGCCAAGTTCTGTCTGCATTGATGTGACTCCCCACACACTAACCAGCCTTTTTGGCTTCTTTTTCTTCCAGTCCTGCATCTCATTGTCTTCCCATGCTGCCCATCCAAACAGACAAAAGTCTTGTATAGGGTGTCTGAGATGAAGGGAGAGAGATTTATTTATTTATTGTCAGGGAACACTGATACATTCAGTGTTAAAGGGCAGGTCCATCATTTTTTTTTAAGGTTTTTATGTCATTCTGTAGCTTCCACGGGTGTCCTTTATGTATTCAAATCCCAACATTAAAATTTTGGTCAAAGTCCGTTTTAGCATCAAAATGCTATTTCCCCTTCAAGTCCTTCTAAAAACTTTCTCCCACGTGACCTGACGTAGGTTTCTGCATGATGACGCTGCTACATGTACAGTATATATACATCCTTATAGTCAGCGTATTAATACAGTAACTTAGGTGGCGGTCGGCGTGCTCCCAGTTTGGAGAAGCAGACAGGAGTACCGGCAGGAAGCTAAGCTAACGTACTGCTGTGGACGCCACGTTAGTTCAGATCAGAAAGTCACACAATAACACAAACTAACTAACCGATCGATGCGGCGGTAGACCAGCAACTCCTGTGTTCTGAGAGGTAAAAGAACGCAGGTGGACCCGTCCTTTAATATTCATACATACAAAATACACAAACATGGAGACTGCTTCCATCCAGATCTCATTTTGTAGCTCATCACGAAACCTAAAAATGTGTAAAATGACTTTTGAAAAGTGCTAATTTCTAAAATATCCTGTCTCTGTCATCATTGTGTTTTTAAGTTCTCCATCTGTCTCCATCAGTCCAGTGTCCAGGGACGAGCAGCCGAGCGCTCATGAGTTTTCACCGCTCACGGAGGGGACGGACGGCTGCCCCCTGGAGCACCTGATGGACCTGGACGCCCAGGGCCGAGGGCAGCGTCAGGGCGCCGAGACGGCCCCTTACTCCAAACTGCAGGCCGGCAGCGGGGTCGGAGACCTCAACAAGAACCTGCTGATTCAAGCGTACAGCGGCGCCTCTGAGTCCTCTCAGCTCATCCACAGCGTCGGCCCGAGCAAACTGGACGTCCAGTAGCCAGGTAGACACCCTCCACCTCTTCTACCCATCACAATCTGTTAACTCCACGTGGTGGTTCAACCTCTGACAGTTGTACGATGCTGTCAGCGTCTCTGGAGGAGCTTTAATATTTAACAGAAAGTCTGTGTTACAAACCGGGGGCTGGTGTTTGAAAGACATGGGGGAATATTATTATCAATTATTATATCAATTAGTCGACTAATCGGTCGTTTTGGTCTTAGTCGACTAAGATTTCTTCAGTCGATTAGTTGTTTTTTTCTGCTTTTTTCATGCTGAATGACTTATTTCTAAGAACCTTCTGAGCACATCTCTGGTAAACACCAGATTTAAAGTGCTTTAGTGTGATTCTTTGTGGAGAAACTCAGTTTTACAGATCTGTTGATTAAATCAACTCATCGATTAGTCGACAAAATCGTATGAGTGTTAGTCGACTAAGAATTGATTTGGTCGAGGACAGCTCTAACTACCAGGCAGGGAGGGTCTGTTAGATGTAGAATGACTAACCAAGAAGCAACCTCACCGTTAACTTTGTTTATATTTTGGCACTGTGTATATTTTGTGGATTTTCAACATATGTTTATTGATTTATTGTACTCTTACCTATTTTATACTGCAACTGCTACACAACAACTTCCCTCAGAAGTTCTATCTTATCTGATCTTGTAGGCAGTAGTAGCGTTATAAAATGCAGAATTTAACTGCACAACAGCTGCTAACATAGACAACAAGGTCAGCAACGCCTGTAATCCGTTATCCATGTTGAATTTTCCACTGGTAGTCGAGGCTGATGATGTTTGTTTTCTTCTGGAAAACTATCACGTGATGTGGCGTAACGAATCAGGGAAGGACACGTCATGACTGATGAGACACAATCGAGAAGCGAATGTGGGCGTCATCGTTTTCAAAAGTCTCCGTTCCTGCTGGTCCAGACTAAAACGCCATCAGCTGTGTTTTCAAATGTCTCCGTTTTAGAGGTTTGAAACCAGCGTACAGAGTAGTGTGGACGCTAGGGCGGTCCCGAATACTGTTTTTGGGGCTTCAAAGCTTGGGTGAGAAGTATTCAAAGGCATTCAAAGCTTCGGCCCGTGTGTCTCAGTGTCGGTAATCAGCCAGTTTGCAGCTGTCAGACAGAATATTGTGCATGAAGTGAAGAAACAACAAGGAGCTGCAGAAATCTGACGACAGGAAGCTAATTAACGTTTTCTAGTGGATTAACTTGGTGAGCGCTCACGCAGTTTCCCAAATCACTCTGCTGATTAGGATAAATACACTTATGTGATGGGTTTTAGTGAGTCATCATGAAGGTATTAACACAGATTGAAGGTAGGTTTGAACAGTTTCCATTTTGTCTTCCTTCTCTCTTCTCAGGAGCTGGAAGTTACTGTAGAAACAGGACGACCAGACCAAGAGACCGACCGTCACTTCTGTCTGCAACAACAACAACAACAACAACAATCATCTCCACAAGGAACAAATGCTGAACAACTAATTTCACATCTGTATTACCAAACCTCGCATAACAGTAAAGCTTCTGGCCACATTTTGAGGCAGTGCAAATGGGCAATTATGACTCTCACAAACACAAAAACATGCAAATAATGTGTTATGACATGGTTATGTGGCAGAGAAGGAGGCGGGATCAGCATTGTTGCATGTTTGTCATATGAAGAATCTGAGTTTAGGACAGTGAAACGACTGTAAAATAAAGAAACACTTGCTGCTGAAAACTTAGTTCACATTATAAAACTTACTGTAAAGGCATGAGCTGAGGATTCAAGGTTAACGTAAGCCTAAATCTGCACACATTAACCTACATTTTTGTTTACAGATTACATATTTGTTTTGCATTTAAGACATCTCACAAAATTCCCAGACTTCCTGTTGTGATTGCCCGGCTGCACTGCCACAAGATAACACTCGAGTATCACCCGCTTCGATCTCTCATCCCCCTGCTTTTGTAAAACTCTGTAAATAGACGCGACTGGGAGTCAGGAGGAGTCAGGGAGCGGCTCTGTAGCAGATTATCTGGAGGGGAAGCAGTAAAAAAAAAAAAAAAAACTGTTGTGTGAATCCTGTGTAGCATTTTCAGTGAGGACTAGCTAGTTGAGCTGTTAATGGTTGTAGCCGTGTACTTGAACAGTGTGTGGGAGTTTCTGTCTGATGGTTACTGTGTGTTTATCTCTACTGCTGACGGCGACTCCTACTTCTATAAAAATCCAGTCTGCTGTAGATTCCCCCTGTCACCCTGCTGGACGCTGGAGAAGAAAACTGATATTATAACCCCGCTGTTGACCCATAACTCTTAGCCTGTCGCTTTGGTTTTTTCCTGCTGCTCGTCACTTGATCGATGGACGCTTCGTGGACAATCCACAGCGAGGACGAAAAAGGTCGGGACACACAGTGTGTTGTGTATTTGTCTGGCACTGACTGTAACCACGCTAGCTGCAGTTCGTAGTGTGCACTTAACAGTAGTTGTGTGTTTCACTGCTCCGAAGACGCTTGTATCTCCACACTCCCCCTCGACTAAAATATACCTCACCAATTCAGAACGGAGTCTGGTGTGAAGCAGCGGTCACAACCTTTCTCATCACCTCTGAGGCCTTAAACCTCTGTGCAGTCAAAACAACCCGTCCTCTGTGCTTCGCCCTCAGGCTGTGTTTCATGCAGCATGTTCACTTTTTGATGTTTAAAGGCCCTTTTCCACTAAAAGATTGAAAGAAGAAGTGAAACAAGAACTACGAATACCCCTCGAGCAAGTCTGTGTCAGGCAGATCAGGTTGGATTACCAGCAGGGCAAAGCATGCAACTACCCCGGGGGCCACCGGCTCTCAAGGGCCACTAAAGCCCCAGATTTACTGTGTAGATGATCAGGGCACTAGCAAGGATTATAGAAAGACTGAGGTAATAAGTCCAAACTTTAGAAACCGTATTGTTGTGGAAAAGCAGCTCCTCTGCTCCTCCAAGGTGCCACATTGAGGGGGAAAATGCGTTTACCCGTCACTGCTGCAACCTTCAGCACATTGTTTTATGTTCTCACTCTCCTGCCGGCTTCCCTCTCTCCATGTTATTCCTCCAGATTCTGCTGAAGCTCATTGTAAGAGGGTCTCCGGGGTCCCCTTGTATATGAAGTAAAAATAAAGGACATAATGTTTATCCTAATATTACTTAACTCTGTGACACTGCAGCTTGGTGGAATATATCATTGTAGATGTGGTGCATGGATAACTGCTGAAAAAGAACAATAAACATCATCAAGCCATGTGTGTCGGTGAGCTGGATCAATAAATATAATAAATGGCAAACAGACACTTTTGGTTGAGGAAATGAAACGAAGATTCAAAACTGTATGAGATGTTTAATCTTTGACATTCATAACAAGTGACTTATGAAATGACAAATGTAGTGTAGGGCTTAATGCAGCCACTTTTATTTATCATTATATCTCCACTGTGTGTTGACTTCATGCTGCACTGAAATTAAAACTGATCTGCAAAAGCTGAAGTGAATAATTAATCTTTACTTGAGAATCCTACACAGGGCTGAATTCATGAGATCTCCAGACTTATTGTGTGTCCACTAGTTGGTACTAAATTAATTGAAAATGTGTTTGGTAATATGCACCAAATGAGCAGGTTCCATATGAAGGATGGAACCTGCCAAAATTGAAAATAAATGAATAGATAAATAAATGTCATTAAATGTAACAAAAATAATATTAAAAATAAATGTTGCCATTAATTAATTGATAAAATATGACATAAATTGATATTTATGTCTTAATTTATTTATTTATGTATCTGTGTTATGTATTTTTTTTATTTACTCTTCTGTTTAATTTACCCTTTTATTTATGTATTTCATTATTTTTAAAATGTATTTATTAATTTTTCCATTTATTTTTTATTTATTTATTTATATTTGCATTCATTTTTTATTTATTTATTTTTGCATTTATTTTTTATTTATTTTATATAGAATATAAGTTTTGTTAGTCATGCACCCTGACCCCATCATAACACATGTTGAGTGACAAATGTATAAAGAAAAGAATACAGAAATAAATACGTTTGGGGAAATAAATGGGTGAAATGCAAAGGAAAAATCATGTACAAATAAATAAATTAATATGTACATAAATAAAGACACATGTTTAAAAATAAATAGAAAATAATGCAAAATTAAATAAATAAATACATTTTAAAATTAATAAAAAATAAATACATAAATAAATAAAAGGGAAAATTAAACAGAAGAGTAAATAAATAAGGTAATTAATACAAAGTTAAATAAATAAAGAAGCAAATCAAAACAGAAAATCTCAATTTATATCACATTTTATCAATTAATTAATTAATGGCTACATTTATTTTTTATATTTTTGCATACATATTTATTTATTTATCAAGTCATTTATGTATTTATTAATTGTTTATTTTTTATTTTGACCGGTTCTGTCCTCCATACCAAGAGAGGCTGTGTCAACAATATGTTGATAAACAAATAAAGACACACATTTAAAAATAAATATAAAATAATGCAAAATCAAATAAATAAATACATTTTAACATTAACAAAAATAAATACATAAAAAAATAAAAGGGAATGGGAAATAAGGTAATTAATACAAAGTTAAATAAATAAAGAAGCAAATTAAAACAGAAATCTCAACTCAAATCACATTTTATCAATTAATTATATTTAATATTTATATTTTTACTATATTTAATGACATTTATTTATTTATCAAGTCATTTATGTATTTATTCATTTATTATTTTATTTTGACCGGTTTCTGACTTTTCACAATAATTTGAGTACAGTAAAATGTTACTGACACTGAACAGGTATAATAGAAAAAAACTCTCTGACTCTATTTGTATTTGATTTATACTTACATAATTTATTCATATAATAGCTTGATGTGTTTTTGTTTTTGCTGAACTGTGGATTTGCACAACTAATATTTTTATTGTGAAAAGCCCGCGGCGGAAGTTGTTGTGCCTGGTTTCCGGCGGTGTTCAGCTGAACCTCTGCAGACGTTTTCTGATCCGTTGGACTTTAATGAAACTCATTAAACACATGTTAGCTGCTAGTTAGCTCTGATAGCAGCTCTGGGTTACATCTACAGATAAACAGGGGGTTTATTTTAATTATATACAAGTTTATACTCCATTATATTGCGTTTTATTGTGTGTTTAACGTCGCTTTAGCATCGCTTTAGCTAACGTTAGCTGCGAGAACCTGCTGAGGACGAAGGTAAGAACACTTAGCTTTAGCTTAGCATCAGCTAGCTGCTAACTAGCTTTAGCTTAGCATCAGCTAGCTAACAGTTAGCTTACATTCCTGGATGTTTTGATAGTGTTTGGGTGATGTTTTATAATATAATACCCACTAATGACTAACAGCTATCTGTTGATCAGTCAAATCACCCCACTAGACTCAATAGAGCGTGCAGCTAAAGGCAGCTGCTAAGCTAGGTTGAGGAACATGAGTTGAAGTTTGTTTACATTTCACAGAATTAACTTAATATGTAACATGTCATTGTGAAGGAGGCTGGTGCTTATGTGTTGTAATATTACTGTGGTGGAGGATACCTCCATCAGACCTGCTAACTTAAAGGTCCCATACTGTAAAAAGTGAGATTTTCATGTCTTTTATATTATAAAGCAGGTTTAAGTCTCATATAAATACTGTTAAACTATCAAAACTCTCAATATACGGAGAAATACACACATATTCAGAAATTGTACGTTTGAAACAAGCCGTTAGGATTTCTGTCCTTTTGTGATGTCACAAATATACAATATATTTAGACCATTACACGGTTTTAAACATTCTAAATGTGTCCCAGTTTATTTCCTGGTTGCAGTGTATGTGAATAACATCAGTAAAACATGGACCCAAACTGTTGCCTAGCAACGCAATTCCGTTTCAATTTCGTTGAAATGAGCTAAAACGGAGCGTTTCAGACAGAGAGGGTGAATACAAGTATATTCAGTCAGACAGTATGAGGAAAATAAAGTTTTTTTTTAACATTACAGCATGTAAACATGTTCTAGTAGAAACACAAAATACAAGTATGAACCTTAAAATGAGCACGATATGGGACCTTTAATATAATTTGTGCGGCTCTAAAGTGCAGATCGATGTGGGTCAGAGAGACTCCCTGTCATGCATTCAGTTAATTAAGTCCATCTACTGTAGATAAAACCGGAGCAGTCTGTAACACAACAACACTGCAATTTTTTTATTTTTTTATTTTATATAAAATATAAGTTATGTTAGCTAGCTCGCTAGGTAGCATATAGTCATGCACCCTGACCCATGATGGCACACGTTGTGACAAATGTATAAAGAAAAGAAGTACAAAAATAAATAAGTTTGGGGAAATAAATGGGTGAAATGCAAAGGAAAAATTGTGCTGAAATAAATAAATAAATATGTACATAAATAAAAACACAGTTAAAATTAAATAAAAAATAATGCAAAATTAAATAAATAAATACATTTTAAAAATAAGTAAATAAAAGGTTATGAAGGTTTTAATGCTCACAGGTTGTGTTAGATTTATGGTTGAACTAGGCAACGTAGTTAAAATAGCCATCACAGTATTTATAAAGATATTTTGTTAATTGTTAATTAAAGGTCAGTCAGATTCACAACTTTCACAACAATCTAACATGGTAATATCATCATGATGTGATTCTGCAGGAACTTTAATATTGAATTATCGCTCAGTCCTACTCTCAAATCAAGTAAATTTTATATACATATGTATATATATATATATATATATATAGCCCAATATCAAGGGACTTTACAATCTGTACAGCATGACAAGACACCCTCTGTCCTTAGACTCTTGATTCATATTTAGAAATATTCCCCAAACAAACCATTTAACAAGGAAAATATGGAAGAAACCTCTTGAAGAGCAACTGAGGAGGGATCCCTCTATCAGGGTTGACAGACTTGCAATAGATGTGTGTACAGAGAACAATATAATAACAGTATAAACAATACTGTAATTTTATCATGTTGGTTATTAAAACCATAGAAATAACACATTACTTTAATTTATTATATAGTTGTTTTTTGGCGTTGTGTATATTTTGGATTATTTATGTGATATGTTATGTTTTATTTTTGCACTCTTTCCTACTTTGCACAACAATTTCCCTCGGGATAAATCTATCTTATCTTATAAAACTCCATGCCAATAGAGAGGTGACCCTTGTGAGACTCTTGTCCCTGTTGACAGAAACTAAACAGTCTAGTTAATCATCAGTCATACTCTATAAATGAAGAAAAGAGTTCTCCTTGATAACTAAATTAGTTAGAAGTAGTTTAGTAATAACTGCCTGTACTGTACTGTGGTGTGTTGTGTTTTGCCTTCAGTTTTAATCTTGAAAGTAAAATCTCTCCTTTCCTTCAAGGTTGACAAAATGTCAAGACCTCGGTCCGGATCACCACGTTACAGGTAAATGCATCTCTATTATTTCATTTTCATATTTGTGTCCCACAAGATCTGTGTTATTTAAAATTCAGACATGATAATCTGCAGTCATCCACTTTTATTGTTCTTATTTTTGGCGGGGGGGGGATTTGTTTTATTGAAAAATACATAATGCTCAATTTACAGTGTAGTTGCAATATGTTGGGTGCATAAACATTTCCAATTTGTGCGTGAAAACAATAAATTAAAAGAAAAGAAAAATACATATCAAAACAGAAAAATAGATTCATTATAAACATAATGATTCATCAACTTAAATACATATTCACTTAAATATATATAAGTAAAATAGTGACATATATGCCATTTTAATCATAAACCTAAACTATAATAAAAGGAAACATGCAATAAAGTAAATAAATAAATACACACCCATACATAAATGCATATAGAAAATAATAACAATTTATTTTGATAAATACAATAAAAATGTAGAATTTAATAATAATGGAAGAGGAAAAATACACATGCATATTATTATGCACATAAGGAGTGAACACACCAGACATAAACAGGTGAGGAAGCAGTGGAAATACAGCATCAGATTCCTCTTCTCCCTTGTATGGTTCTCTATTTTCTTTTCATTTATGTACATAAATAAATCACTTTTTTTTTACATTTACTTCTTCAGGAGGTTCCCATGGGATGAACCCGACTTTGATCCTCACAAAGTCGTTGCAGAACTGGAGGGGAATCCGTCGGACCGGAGCCACCGCCCTCGAGAAGATCCGGAGGAGCACTGGGACTACTTCAGGGAAGACGTGCACCCTGAAGCCCAGAGAAGATCCCCTCCTTTCCCAGATGACCGTCAGTTTGGGCATCAACATCAACGTCATCCAAACCAGGAGGAGTTTTACCGCCGGAGGCCATCGCCCCGTCGGGATGTGATGGGCTTTGATGATAACCGGAGGCTTTCCCCACTGCGTGATGGAGAAGGAGGAGGAGGTGGAGGAGGAGGAGGAGGAGAAAGACGCAGAGGAGGGTTTAGAGATATCTTCCAGCGTTTTGAAAACAGGGAGCGGGAGCGGTTGCTCCAGTCGCCTCCGAGGTTGATGAGGGAAAGATTGCCGCCGACACCGAGGTCTCACTCAGACCACCAACAGAGTGAGCCGGGGATCGGCTGGAGGAGAGAGGAGCAGGGCAGAGGTCGAGAGAGGTTCAGGGACCCCAGTCCCAATGCAAGGTTGGATGACCAAAGAGGGGGAGCAGGTAGGGAAAGAGGAAGAAGGAACATGCAGGGTCCGAATAGAGGCAGACGAAGAGAGGATTCACATCAAGAGAGGAACCCCCCCTTTAAAAGGCAAAGAAGAGAAACGGATGACGACGCTCACCTTGGGTAAATTTTAAGCAAAATGCTTTGCAGCACTGTCGCAAGGAAACGAAGAATGCAGAGGATTCTCATCTTTCTAATTTTCCATAGAGCAAAATTCCTCACTGTTTGTCATCACACCTTAAAACAAGCTAGTCTTCACTAATAGTCTGCATGGCTTTATACCTTTCTTCTCCTTTTCTTCTGATTCTTTAAAAACAATCTGCATGTCTTATGTTGAACACAGTCTTGTTGATGATGCAAAATGCAGTTTAAATGGCAAAAGCAGTTTTAAAAATTCATGTTAAAGTGGTGATAAATCAGTAAATCAGACATTTAATACAAGTTCAAATCCATGGCTGTTGCAGTAAAGGAATTTCCCTCAACAGCGCGATATTCTGTATTATCTTTTCCCGCAAATTAATTAATTTATCCTGATTTTAGTGCTATAAAAATAAGCTTTATTTTTAGTTATATTGTTATTTCAATGATAAAGATGACAGTTTTAAACTAATTAAATACTTGTTTATTGTTAAATGCAGAACACAGAAGGGCAATGAGGCGCATGTTTTTTTTTCAGCTGTGACGCTGAAGCCATAAGCAGTCTTGTCAATATCGCGGTATTGCAATATTTTGGTTATTGCGACAGCCCTATTCAAAGCTAATGTCAAGTGTACATTTAAAACCAGATGTGAAGTTGAATGATAAGCATTGTTGAACCATGTCACCTCCTCTTATGCTGTCACAGGTACAGGAATGAGGAGGAGTTTGGGGAACAGCGTTACTCGGTGGACACACCCAGAGATAGGTTTGGAGGAGACGCTCAGGGGAGCCTCCCCCGTGGAAACATTCGGCACTCGGGACCACTCGTCATTGAACACGATCACGGCAACGCAGAGAGCAGACAGTCGTCACGGTGGGAAAAATTTGGCGATCGCGAGAGAGATCTTGACCCCGACTTTGAGCGACAGAGGAGTCCCCGTCCAACGGGCTCCTCTCAGGAGCGTTTCAGGACGTCGGACAGCAGGTTGGATGATCGGGAAGACGCAAGGGGACGCCAATTTCAAGATAACTGGAGAGACTCCAACTATCACGAAACTAGGAGGAACCCTGCGCCCCAAGATAGACCAAACCCCATGAGATATGGTAATCGAAATGGTCCCGTGAACCACAGGGGGAGGGGCGGTTCTCACCCAGCGAGAGGGCAGTTCAGTCGGGGACAAGGTGGAAGGACGGGACCGCCCAGGAATCAACCACGTTTACAGCAGCCCTCCCAAGGGTACCAAGACCTTCCTCATGAAGAGCAAAGACCGGGTAACCGGCCCTTCAGGGAAGATAGCTACGAGGACCCCATCGAAGGGGAGTCTGACTGGGCAGAAGAAGACAGACTTCAACAGTTTGAACCCCGCAGGTCTGGAAGTCTGGACCGGCACCCACAGAGGAATGACCTGAACCCTAAAATGCCCCGTCAGAGGGAGCGAGGATGGAGCAATCAGAAGAACGACAACATGACCGTTGTAACGGAGGAAACGCTAACCATCAAAGTCGACATGAGCCGACCCGTAAACAAGAACAGGTAGAGTATTTTTTAACATCAAATTATCAAGGGGTGGGAGGGGAAAGTTCACACTTCTCTTTCTGAGCTCATGGAAAGGAAGAAGGAAGAAGAAACAGCCACGTTGAAGCTTTTTGGAAATCACAGGACACGACATAAACTTTCATTGAGCTGGATTGTGCTGCAGTTTTTTACTTCTGCTTGAAATGTGTTCCCTCGTGGATACTGAAGGCACTGCTGGTACAAGCATCTACAAGATTTGCTGCTTCATCATACGACCAGGATGCCTCACAGAAGTTTCACACACATTTTCATCTAAAGGTGAAGTCGCCTTCACATGAAAACTTGTGGAGTGACACCAGGAAGAGACTCATAGAAGCCCAGGAAAAGCTCACACCTCCTGAAGAAACTCCAGTTCAACTACACATTACTGAAGAACCTTAAGAGATGTCTTTGGGAAAGTGGCCATGTTACAAACAAGCTGGCATCGCTTGCAAAGCATTTCTTTATGATTCTGCACAAATAAGAGGAGACACCAGCTGAGAGCTCACATCATCGTTATGCTTATGCACTGAAGAAATCTGATGTTCATTCACAAAGCAAGATACCGGAGACTGACTGAGTTGAAAACCTGACAAAATAAAAATGATCGACGGCAGTTTGGACGTATTCAAAGTTAATAAAGGAAACGCTGGACGACCTGAATGACGGCTGGCAGAAAAACACCATAACGAGTACGCTGTCATCAAATGTACTGCAGTATTTCTGCCTTTTAATCAAAGTCTCAGCAAGCTGGGAGGCGTAATGTAGAAGACGACATATGAGAGGAAGTCCTGGCAGGATTCAATAAAACCCCAAAAGGCAGATCACACAGAAGAAGCAAGACTTGATGCTGATGTGAGTGAAGAGGAGGTTGGCTGCAGAAATGAAGCCTGAAACATCTCGAAGAGCGTATTGAAACCACGTGAACCAGGCGTTGGTTCGTTGTTGCTCTAGTTTTCTCTCCTAAAAGCTGCTGTGAAAGAACACACCCTGCACCTGTTGGAGGAGTGTGCTCAAAGGGATGTTGCAGTATGTCATCGCTCTTGTGTCTTGGTATGTCGTAAAGGTTTTGGACTGAAAATGGAAGAAGGACATCATCCGTTAAATCTGTATATTTGTGTTTTAACCAACTCCTGATTGACGCTACACACACTGACTTCCACAGTTGGTGTTTAGGAATCTCTGACTCATTTGAAGAAACTGGATGAGGAAATATAAACCCAACATGCTGAAACTGAGGGAGGAAATGTCTGTTTCCTGAAAAACAAACTGCTGACAGAAGTCAAAGAAGGATTTAAAGATGTGCAAGTCTTTAAATTAAGCAACATCTCTACATCGTGATGCAGCAAAGTCCCTCGAGCACACCAGAGAAAGGAATCTGAGTGCTCTGCGATGAAGGGCGAAACTGTTTGGAATATTTTAACGACATAAATCAAGACATTTGACAGGAAGATGAGAGCCTTTTTTTTTTTTAGCTTGACAGGAGCTGTTGGTGCACATGCCAAATCTGATGTTTGGAGATAAAAAGAGCTTGTGCACGTTGATCAGTGGGAGGAAGTGAAGACAAACGACACCAGTCATGGTCAGAAAACGTTCACTGCACGATTTCCCACCCTGTTTGGATCAGCAGGAGAGTATTTGTGCCCGTGGCGTTAAGAAGATCCACTGCCTTAATTGGCCAAATACTGAAACGTGTTTGAAGAAGGGCTGTGTTTATTTAATCGCAAACTTATTTGGGGAAGAGGATTCAAAGCATGTCCGCAATGCGAATGCTGAGACGCGTCCTAGTTCAGACAAACATGAACAACTGAGGAGTCTTGTTTTTGTCCAGCTTGCCACATGGACTCAAGGACGGATAAAGGATGGAAGAAGAGGAGCTGTGAATCTCCGTTACTTGTCAGAGTAGCTGATAAAGAAGACAAACCTTTACGTCACTGGTTTCTGAATCCATACATGATGTTTAAAGAAGAAATTGAAGCTAAGAGGATGAACATCAGTGCTGTTTAAAAGGATATATCAGTGCTGTCGCAAGGACAAAATGAAGCCAAGATCATGAACGTCATCAACTTTATCATCATCATGCTCATGATGACAAATGGATTGCACTGCAGCCTCATCAGTGGCGTCAAAAGGAGAAATCAAAGCCATGAGAAGAAATATCAATGCTGTCAATGCGGAGAAATTGGAGCCACATCGGTGCTGCTAAAAGGAGGAATGGATTTAAAGACTTGGAAGATAAATATCAGTGTTGATAAAGGAGAAATTGCAGTGTCATCAGTGCTGCTCAGAAACCAAAGCCATGATAATAAACATCAGTACTGTTTTCTTGAACAAAAAACACCAATGCTGAGAAATTGGAGCCTCATCGGTGCTGTTAAAAGGAGGAATGAATATGAAGACTTGGAAGATGTTGATAAAGGAGAAATTGCAGCCTCATCAGTGCCACCAAAAGGAGAAATCAAAGCCACGAGAAGAAATATCAATGCTGCTAAAAGGAGAAATTGATGCCTTCTTTGCTGAGAAATTGGAGCCACATCGGTGCAGTTAACAGGAGGAACGAATTTAAAGACTTGGAAGATAAATATCAGTGTTGATAAAGGAGACATTGCAGCGTCATCAGTGCTGGAATCAGAAATCAAAGCCATGATAATAAATATTATCAACATATCTGGAAATTGAAGCGTCATCGGTGCTGCGAATCTGGAAAAAAGGGACAAATCCAAGCCCGGAATATAAACATCAGTGCTCTTTGAAAGGAGGAAACGAAGCTGTCGGCATTCACATCATCAAACTGGAAGTCGAAATGAAAGAAATTGACATCATGAAGAGCATTATCCTAAATTCTGCTAAAGCTAAGTGGCTCCACAAGAGGCCACAAAGGGAGGATCTGATCAAGATCGGACAAGATGACGACTTTCCACCGAGGAGTCGTACAGCGTGAGTGGAGAGGCTGTAATATGTCTGATGAACTGAGACTTTATGATGCCAAATCCAAGACTTGATGCATCAAACAAGAAAAGAAGTGTGAACTTTCACCCAACCTTTAACTCACCCATCTGTTAAAAAGAGAGAGAGAGAGAGAGGGGAGGGTGGGAGGGGGTTATCTTGGTCTCACTGAAAGCCTTTATTATAAACATCCATAAAAAAAGATTATGAATTCGTACAATTCTGTGTATTTTCAAGGGAAGTTTTTATTCAACATGTAGTTATTGTAAACATTGACAGTTGTGGAACTCAGGAAAGGTAAGTTTGGTGGGTAAGGTAAAGATGTTGCTTTTATTTCTCTTTTTTTACACAGATGTGATGTGGACAGTCATTTTTAGAATCATTTCTTTGCTAATTTGTATTATATTAGATATAATCTTGCAGGACTTTAAACTACTTTTCTACCAGCCACGGTAACTAGTGGCAAAGAGTAGGTAGTGAGTTAAGTTGCGTAACTCCCTCAACCTTAAAATGACTTCAAGGTCATGCAGTGTTTTCCTCCTGTTGAACCTAAACATGAATGTCGGTGTAAGCTCACTTCCCATGTGTTGAAACTAGTGAATATAACGTATCTTAAGGTAAGAGCTCATCATGATAAGAACCAGTTCCACCTCTGTGCTGGTTTCATTCTTCTCCCTCTCCTCCTCTGCAGCTCGCTGTGTTACTCCTCAGACAGGCAGCTCTCGTTAGACCTGGTCAACGTGGGCCGCCAGCGTCTGGACTTCCTGCCCATGCTGGAGCACTCCGGGACGTACCGGGAGAGCGCCATGCACACTGGGACGTTTGCCCAGGAGATCATCACGCTGGTGCACCAGGTCAAAGGTCAGCACAGCACAGCACAGCACAGCACAGCATGCACTTGGGCTGCTCGATTATGGAAAAAAATCATGATCACCATTATTTTGGTCAATATTGAGATTGCTTAACACGATTACTCATTGACTTTGGAAACATCAAGCATATTAATAATAAGTGTTCCTCTGCTTTACAGAATTAATTTAGCTTTTGTGTAAACTGTGTGAAGAGAAACTCCAGGTCCCTGGTTGTGATTGTGATTAAACCACAGATTTATTTCGGTTGTTAACGTGTTTTCTTGTCTGCGTTTGCAGAGCAGTATTTCCGAGATGATGGGGTCACCCTGAACGAGCGATTCTCGGCGCCACAAAAAGGCGGCTACGTTGAAGACGAGACGGAGGAGCTGACGTTGGACGAGAGGTTCAGTTCAAACCGGTACGTCGCACGGTGGCAGACGGGCGTCGCTGATTGTTGTATTTCTGGGTGAACAAAAGTAAAGAAGTTAAGGTTTATAACAATATTAACAAGTTCGCACAGCTCTGTGCGTTGTACACAAACCAACTAGCCGACAGTTTGCAGATATGCATGCCCAAAACTAAAGAAGGAGAAACACACCTCCTGTTTAACGTTATGAGAGACTTGGGTATCAACAGGATTTTGGATATGTGCACAAATATCACAACGCCTTTTCAAGAAGGTGGTTGAAGGAATGAAAGGGGGAGGCTGTGTTCGCCACCGGTTACGTTAATCACAGTATGCACGGCTGCATGTAAACGGGAATATTAGTGGAATATTAATGTTTATTAGCCATGTAAACGGCTTAGTAGGAGTATTGTCTTTTTTGGAATAAGTGCAAAACCCGGAATATTTTGTGCGCGTAAACATAGTAACTCAGTTTTTATTTCTGCAGTTGTAATATATCTTTATCTGTTTTTGTTAAAGCAGCAGTCGGCGAGATTGGAGCAAATATGATTTAAAAAAAGTTATTTTCATAAAACGGTTGCTATATCGTGACGGTAGTTCATGAAATCATGTTCCTCTGTGTCCTCTGGTGCTCCCAACGGCATCTGCAAAATCTCACAGAGCAGAGGAAAACAAGCAGTAAGAGCTGATCTGAGGTCTGCTGTCCATCTGCTGTCTATGAGAGCCGGCTGTCAATCACTCTGAACTCCGACCAAACGGTGAAACTAGGCAGCGCTGATCAAATATGAATCAATATTCTGTTACGTTAACGTCTATTTCTCTCCTCAGATGTTCTCAGAATCATCTTGTAGCACGGTTTAGCTGTAAAATGAGAAAGTTTGTGACGCCGCCACCATTGTGAAATCTGGTGAAGGAATGCCCAAGTTCTGGTCACGTGACTGGAGCACAGCCAATAGGGAACGCTCTCTCTCTGAAATGACCTGTGATTGGTCAAAGTCTCCCGCCACGGCTAGATGTTCTAAAGCCTGAAAACAGAGCCATGAGGAGGAGCAGAAGTCTAGTTATCTCTCAGAACACTTGAATTATAATATGCTGAAAGGTTATTATGGGATTTTTAAATGCATTAATTGCTGTGTTTAGTTCTGAAATGTTTTAAAGTTTACCTTGTAGCTTTGTTTTGAAAGGTGCTGCATAAATATCGAAAATGATTATTATTTTCTTCCGGAGTGGTGTAAAGTTGTGAAAACAAAACGTCTTTCTGGTTTTCTTCTTCTTCCTCAGAGGCTTCAGCTTAAATATGAACTCTGAGCTGCTTGACGACGACGAGCCTCTTTTCTCCAGACTGGGACCTTTGCAGGTAAACAAACAACCCTGTTTCTTAATGGTTGGCGTCCTGAAGTCACAAGACTGTTGATAGAAGTTGTTGTTATTGTTGTGGCTTTATGGATGAATTTGAATGATGTGATGACAGCCGGTTCGAGGCCCGGGGGACCTGAGGCACGACCTGGAGAGGAGGAGACAGGAGAGGCTGGAGGGGGTGAAAGTCACGATAGCGGGGAACAGTATGTCACAGCGCCCCCTGGGGCCAGTCAGGTGAGATTACACTGCTTCTTCCTCCTGCTGTCATTATTTATCAGACTAAATATTGTGGTCATAAACCTCTTGAGCGCTGTGAGGTGAAGTTGGATTGACTTTAACAAGAGTGCTTTTTATTTAGACAGTAATAATACCACATTACTTACTATATTCTGAGTTTTAAATGTCGTCCGGTTAAGTTATAAGTTCAATTTATTTATTATTTTTATTATTATTTTTCATTATTTTTTATTACTTTATTATTATTTTTATTATTATTATTATTATTATTATTATTATTATTTTTATTTTATGCTTGTTTTCTGTATGTGGGGTTGGTATGTTTGTGAGTCTGTCTGTAGTTGAAAATTTAATAAATTAATAAAAAAAAAAATTACTAGTTAAATAACGTTTATTTGACAAAGCAGAAAATATTACGAAAGTGTCTAAAGTCTATATATTAAGGTTACAAGCACCTGAATTCATGCTAAGTACGTACAAATTAAATTATTTAGAGCTCTTCAAAACAGAGTCCTTCATAAGAAAAGCATTAACATAAAGTGATTAGTTACTTAGCAGTGAAACAGAAACTGAAAGTAGAAATAAAACAGGCCAGTAACGTGTAAAAGTTATCCTCTTAGAGTTTACGTAACGTGTTCATGTCTCTGTCAGCGAGTCGGGTTTAGAGTACAGCGACCAGGAGGAGATGTCCCAGATGGAGGACGAAGGATTCTCCAACTGGCCGGAGGAGCAGAGCAGGAGACGAGAAGGCAACATGGTGAGAGTTAAAGAGATCTTTCTGTCATGTGATCTATCTGATGGATGAAGACGACGTGTTTAGAGGTCAAAGTGAAACTTTAACCCTCCTCTCCTTCTTTAGGGACCAAGGAGAGGAGCTCCGTACGCCTCCCAACGCAGGAACACTCGCCCCGTCAACCGGCTCGGACCAATTAGGCGACCAAACTACCGCAACAACCCTGCAGGTAACTTAACACCAAACTGTTACAGCCGACGGGGCGTCAGCAGGACGTCACGTCGTCCCGTCGCCGACATATAAACATGATCAGGAGGATGAAAATACTAGAGCTGTCCTGAATACCATTTATCCCCCCCGTTTCAGTACCCGAGACAGTGCTGCTGATGCACTACTGTACACACACCATTATTATTATTATTATTATTATTATTATTATTATGTGTTTACCCTCAAATGGTGCATTGTATTAAAATAAAGACTACACACATACAGTATATACAAGGAATAAATAAGGCAAGATAAAAGATTGGTAATAAATATCAGAAATAAAAAGTGTAGAATCATGGGCAAAATAGAGCAATATGAGTATAATAAAGATATATTTATATATATTTATATATATATTATATTTATATATTTATAATTTTATATATATA